>JANHGL010000187.1:0-16060 GCA_024611195.1 Ceyx melanurus | reverse complement strand
TTATTTTCACTTTGTGAATATTTTTTTAGTGAAAATATAAAAATGAGTTAACCTTTCCCTTATTAAGTTAAAATAAGCTTTCCTCCCCCCCCCCCCTCACAGACCCCCCCCCCCCCCCCCAGTGCTGCTAGTTGCAGTAGTTAGCTCAATGTGATAATGAGAGCTTCCAGGGAAAATGCTGCCAGAATTAATTAATGGGTGAATTGCACTTTAATAAATGTATAGGCAATTTTCTAAATGCAGATGGCACTGTCCACCTTGATAGGGGCTCAGCTTAGAGCTACTTAATGCAGTAAGTGACTGGGGAAAGTGGCTAATTTGCAGTGTGCTCCATGATACTGTATTGGGTTTGTGTGGCAAGCTTTTGGTAGCGGGGGGCTACAGGGGTGGCTTCAGTGAGAAGCTGGTAGAAGCTTCCCTTATATCTCATAGAACCAGTGCCAACCAGCTCCAAGATGGACTTGCTGCTGGCCAAGGCCAGCTACTCAGTGATGATGGCAGCACCTCTGTGATACCATATTTAAGAAGGGGGGAAAAACGATGTTCAAATGCAGCTGGAGAGAGCAGTGAGAATATGTGAGAGAAAACTTCAGACACCAAGGTCAGTAAAGAATGAAGGGGAGAAGGTGCTCTAGGGGACAGAGCAGAGTCTGTGGGAAGGACTCCTGTTGGAGAAATTCATGGAGGACTGTCTCCTAGAACACTAGAACAGAGGAAGAGTGTTGAGGAGTTGTTCCGAGGAGGAGGAAGGAGTGGAAGAAACAGTGTGTGATCAACTGACTGCAACTCCCATTCTCTGTCCCCCTGCAACACTAATAGTGAGGAGGTAGAGAAAATTGGGTGTAACGTTAAGCCAGAGAAGCAGGGAGGGGTGAGTGGAAGGTGTTTAAGATTTGGTTTTATTTCTCATTATCCTACTCTGATTTGATTGGTAATAAGTTAAATTGATGCTTCCCTAAGTTGAGTCTGTTTTGCCCCTGATGGGAATTGATGAATCATCTCTCCCTGTCCTTATCTTGATCTGTGAGCTTTTCGTTGTTTTTCCTCTCTCCTGACCAGCTGAAAAGGGGAGTGATAGAGTGGCTTTGGTGAGTACCTGGCATCTAGCCAGGGTCAACCCACCTTAAATACTGATTAGAAGAGAGGTAATGCTTATGTTTGCTTCCTATTGCATTATTAATTTCTCAGCAATTTGGAAATGTGGTGTCCTTTTATATATTCACCTTTTCCACTGAATCACAAGACCTGTCCACTGAATCACAAGAAAGGAATGAATGTGCAGTGTCATTAGAGCAGAGTCTCACATGTTTTTCCTGCCTCCCTTCAGTCACAAGTTTTATTTTGTATCACAGAAGGAAAAGCCAGAAACAGGACTTTCACTTTGGTTACAACACAGGCCGAGTGTGACACACATTAAACCATTTGATTACAAGCACCCATCCTGCCCTTGCAGGTCCAACAAACCTTGGACCTGATGTCTGCCAGTTCTTATGGTCCAAGCTCCTCCATAAACATGGTATTTACTACCTTAATTTTGTCATAAAACATTCCCAGTCTTAATACAAGGACAAAAAACCAATATTCTTGCCTGTCAGATTTCAATAGATTTGCAATTTTAATAGTTTCTGCAATTTAGAGTCACTGAATCATCGAATCGTTTTGGTTGGAAAAGACCTTTAAGGTCATCAAGTCCAGCCATTAATTGAGCTTTGCCAAGATCACCACCAAACCATGTCCCTCAGCACCTCATCTATACATCTTTTAAATACCTCTAGGGATGGTTACTCCACCACTGCCCTGGTTTCCTTCCGGCAGAGTAATCAGCAATGTAAACTGTGGATTACTTTGTCATTGTTACTCCCTGACAATTTTGTTGTTGTTTTACTGTGCCTTTCTTACCCTGACACAGAAGCTGTTCTTTGAGCAGAGATGGTCACATACAAATGCACTTTTTTGGAATGCTCAAGCCAATATTCCAGTGCCAGGTACCAGTTGTGTGTGAAGAATCAACTGCAGTCAGAGACACAGTATCACAGAGTATCAGGGGTTGAAAGGGACTTTGGAGATCATCAAGTTCAACCCCCCTGCCAGGCAGGATGATAATCTAAGCATAATCTAAGTATAATCTAACACAGGGCACAGAGGAATGCATCCAGGAGAGTCTTGAAAATCTCCAGAGAAGGAGACTCCACAACCCCCCTGGGAAGCCTGTTCCAGTGCTCTGTGACCTTTATAATAAAGACCTGAGGGCAGAGAACAGTGCTTGACATCTGTGACAATAATTCTAAAAGGAAGGAAGGGAGAGACGTGAATGGGTCTTGGGAGAGACTGGTCCATGACAGTGACTAGTGATGGTTACAGAAGGATGTACAGATAGAAAAAATAGAGATTAGCCTTTGTTGTACCCTTCTGGCTCAAGAATAGGTGTGTTTGTATGCATTCATGTACATGTTTATACTTGTATATCCTTTCCTGCTTATATACATGTAAAACATAAGTTTCCATTTTCTCTATATAGAGCTTGCTTTTTCATCTTTGTAACTGCACTTGATTTTTTTTTCCCTCATGTTACTTGTATCTAATCCCTTTTACAATTCATCTGTGCCTTTTTATATCTCATATTCTGTGACAATTTCCAAAATGTATGGGAAATAGTACTTTTCTCTTTCTTTTAAAAAGGTTTGTTCTTTGAGAAGCAGCAAATAGCCGTTATCTTTTGTTTCCTCAATGTCATTCCCAAGTTACCATATCCCTTTTTTCATTCTTTTTGTAAACTTCAGTGTCTTCATATTCGAGGTTACTTCCCATTAAAGTCAATCCATCTTGTTAACAGCCTTATGTCAGTTCTAGCACATGCTTTTAAGGACCAGAACTGTATACAGTATTCAAAGGCTGAGTATGACTATGGCATAATAATGTTTTCTATTTTGCTCTCCGTTCTTTTCCTAATAACTCCTGACATCAGATTTGCCTTCTTGACCAGCACTGACTGATGAGCTGGTATTTCAAAGAGCTATTCGGAGATCTCTTCTCTGGTGCTAATAGCTAATTTAGAGCCCATCACTGAGCTTACATCATTAGGATTGTTTTTCCCCATGCACATTACTTAGCATTTATCAGTGTTGGATTTCATCTTCCATTTTATCCTCAAAGTCATTCGATGGCATAAAATCCATCCGCAGCTCTTCATAGCCAGTTGTCATTGTTACTCCCTGACAATTTTGCAGCATCAGCAGGCTTTGCCACCTCACTATTCCCCCCTTGTCTGAATCACTTATGAAAATGTTGGCCAGCACAGCTCCCCAGTGGTTATCTTCTTCATTGTGAAAAACTGCCTCATCTTTTTCCACCTTTTGTTTCACATCTTTTAACCATTTTAGAGTAGTCATTAATCCCCACAGGAGGATTTTTCATGACAGCTCCATTTTTGTAAAAGCCTTCATCAGACACCTGAGTAAGAGCTTTTCAGGGCGTGTGTGAGGGGAAGTGGTAATAGAACCTTGTGCACAAAAAAAAAAGAGTACTTATGAAGGTGAGTGTCCTCCTGAGACCACATCTGGAATATTGTGTTCTGTTCTGGACTCCCCAGTTCAAGAGGGATGGGTAATTAATAGAGAGAGTCCAACAGAGACTACAAAGATAATGAAGGGACTGCAACATCTCTCAGGCTAAGAGACCTGTAGCTTTTTAGCCTGGAAAAGAGAAGATTAAGACCTAAGTGATCTTATCGACGTTTTAAGTAACTGAAGAGTGGGTGTCAATTAGAAGGGGCCAGTCTCTTTTTACTGGTGCCCTGTGATAGGATGACGGGCAACAGACAACAGGAAATTCCACCTCAACATGAGGAAAAGCCTCTTTACAGTGAGGGTGATGGAACCTGGAGCAGGCTGCCCAGAAAGGCTGTGGACTCTCCATCTCTGGAGACTTTCAAAACCTGCCTGGACCTATTCCTGCGTGGCCTGCCCTAGGTAATCTTGTTCTGTCAGGAGGTTGGACTTAATGTTCTCCAGAGGTCCCTTTCAACCCCTACCATTCTGTGATTCTAAGGTGGGTGAAGAAAAGCTCCCACTGCCTTCATCGTACTTAGAAGTAAGATGCAAACAAGTTGGAAATGAAATATCTGAGGCAACTCTTTGGATTAAAAGATGCTCTATGGAACCAGGGTGTTCTCCAAAGTAGCCAGGAATTTTCTGTCCTTGAAGAGCTTCAGACCCTGACTGGAAAAGGCCTTAGGAAACCTGATCCAGCATTTATATCATGCTTTCCAGTAGTCACTGCAAAGTTACAAACCTCCACAACAGCTGCAGCTCTGGATATTTTGTCAAATTATCCTGTAACTGTCCTGGTCAAAGATAGTGTTGGTCTAACATTCTGTTACGGTTCCCATGTGCAACCCAAATCATGTCTTTGAGCAGCACCTGTGTTTGATATTATTTTGTGTCCTTCCTTTTAGACATAAAAGTATCTTTCTCCTAGACAAATCTGATACTAATTGTCATTTATTACCACATTTATAATAATTAGAGGTGGTTTGCTATTAATGGGCTGTAAAAAAGTGAGTAACTATTTAACTCAAGCTGCCTTTTTGTGATTTAGTCGTGACTTGCCTTGTATTCTTCAGGCCAGTGGCAAAGGTGATGTATGAACTGCTCTGTCTGGAGAGTGCAACGAACCCTCCATGTGGAACTGAGGCTCTGGGGTGCAGTTCATCACCCTGGTACACCTGGTAATGGAGAAAGTTATTTATTTCTCAACTGAAAGGGCACAGCAGTGTGAGCAGAAAGGCCCACTGAGGAAATAGCATCAGGTCTTCTCTGATTCTCTCACTGCTCCCTGTGCACCACCTTGGCAATAAGTCGCCTGGACTCAGGGCAAGCAAGAGCCAAACTTGAGCAGCAGTACACTGTGTTCACCTCCGACTTATTCCTCCCTGGGGTCCCAGCACTTTCCTTCAAACTCAAAGCTTTGCTCAGGTTGCAAAGACCTGTAGTCTCAGGTTAAAAATATCTATATAAGTATTCCTTATGTTCTTCAAATAACTGGAGTGATAATTTTCAGAATTTTCTTTACAGCACTTATTATTTACTTATAAAGCTTAATTTTGAAGATAAAGGTCATGGACCACAACAACACAAAACAGTTTATATTCCATGTATATCTCTTCAACCTTTATCACAGAAGAAAGTGTGACAATGTACATTGCATACTTTCTTTGTCTTTATCACACTGATCTTAAAAGAAACCCAAATTCCTTTAAGAAGTCTTGCATCATTAGCAGTTCAAGAGATTGTACGAGCTAAGCTTAAAGAGGGGGCTGAAAAATGTTGTTGCTATTGTGAAGGGGTTTTTTTGTGGACAGATTACATCCCACTTTGGTCCTGCCTTCCACTGCTGGATGGTGTTACTTTAATGAAGCAGTCTCAGCAGCTGCTGTAAATTGTATTTCTCATGTTCCAGCCCATGCAATGTCACACCACCCATTGAATTGCGCAGGAACTACATCTGTGCTGTGAGTTGTGACTGGAAAACTGATTTTGTTTAAAAAGAAATCTTTTGCAGGTGTTTTTAGAGATGAAGCCAAAAGTCCTGACTCAGTTCACAATATGGCTGCAAAATGGTTGCTCTAGAGTCAAGGTGTAACATGGTAAGAGGTGGGCAATGGAATGTGCTGCAGGAGTGAAAGGGCAGAGCTGCACTGCTGCTCACCCTAAAACCACAGCCTCATTTGAAGACAGTTCTCCATCAGCCACTGTTTTGTTCTCCTTTCCCTGTCCTTTCATCCCCACCCACCATGCTACCACCTGTGCTCTACTGGCACCAGCAGTTTTGTGGCTGCTGAGCCAAACAGATGAAAAATGACTTTGCAAAAAGGTGGGTTATTTTTCATCCAAGTAAAGGGTGGTCTTGATCACCCTGTGTTGCATAGACCTCTGTCTTGATAAGGTAACTGTCCCCTCTGTGTGTGCCACTGGGGCTCTGCAGAGTTAGGGACTGGCAGGTCCTTCCTGAACCCCTGGAGCAGGCAGGTTGGGGTCCTCCCTGGCATGGCAGGAGCTATTTGTCTCCTCTCATGCAGTTAAATCAGAAGTTTAGGTATCTAGAGAACTTTTCCTCCTGTTCCTTTCCCTAACCTGCTGAAGCAAATCGTATCACCCCCACATCACCCAGCACTGTCTCAAAACTCTCTTGGACCAAATAGTTTCTCAGTTTAAAGTGTTTTGTTCCAAGCTGGCTGTAAATCAGACAGGTTGAATGTATCCTCCCCCAGATATATCTCAAGCCAAGAATACCCAGGTGGACAAAACATTGTCCTTCAGACAGCATTTCCCAACCCTGAGGGCAGCAGATCCTCAGCAGCATCTAATGTGGGTGAAGCAGTGGGATGTCCTTGGCCACCAAGGACGTAGAAGCTTTACCTGATGATAAGACACCAGAAGGAGGCTCAGAAAGCCCATTTTGCTCACATATTTAAAAAGAACAGGCCCCCTGCTGTCATCTGTTGGGCATGAAATGCACTCTGTGGCGAAACCTTTCCGAGGACACCTATTCACAGGGGCAGCAAATATGGGCTCTGGACCCTGCCCTACAGCCTTCTCAGGAGATGTCTCTGGAGGAGGAAGGAGAGAACAGGAACAGCAGCAGAGATCAGGAAGAATTGCTGAGATGAAAAAGCTCCATTGCTGCTGGGGCAGTAATTAGCAGCAGGTAATTCATCATGGTTGATCGGGGGAGGGCAATTGTGCTTAGTAGTTGCTCTTTTTAGTAGCTGCTGTGGAAGGGAACACAGTTTTGTCCATCTTCGGAAGGGAACAGTGGTGGATTTCCCTTGGGGGAAGGAGAAATGCTTAGAGAGAGGTAGTGAGGATACAGATCTTCCATTAGTACAACCTGGCACACCCTGTGTGGATCATTTTCCTGGGAAAAAGGTTATCCCTCTGCATCCAGTCTGGAGAAAGATGTACTAAGCAGTTATTAGCATCGTGTCTGCAGGTTGCTGAGCACTGCAGCGACCTGAGTGTCAGCTCTGCACCAGGTTCCTGCCATCTGCACTCTTTGAGTGGGGAAGTCCTTGAAAATCCATCTATTTCTTAAAACGGAGAGATCTGCTGAAATTCATCCAACAATAACTACGTAATAGCATCAGTTTGGTGGTGTTTGATTTGCCACGACACTGCTTTATTGTCTCTGTGCTCACAAACTTCCATTTTCAGTAAGCTGCACACTGATTGCTTTGGATTTTTTTGGTTTGCTGCTTGTTAAATTAATACAGTAGCCCATGCTTTAGAGTGGCTTGTGCTGGACTGCTTGCAGGTTTTGAAGGCAGTCTCATTGCCCTGATCTTAGTGTGCTTATGTCAAGGCTTAACTCCCTATGAACAGGGGGAAAGGAAAAATACTCACAAGGGTGAGAGGAAGGGATTTCTTCATTGATACCCAGGTTGTGCTTCTGTGGAGGAGCAACTTAAACCCAAACTCTGAGAAGTCCAGAAAACTTAAACTAGTGACCACATATTTCTTTCTGAGTTATTCACACTGGGATCTGTTGCAAAGCACTAGCTTGATAGATATGAAATCAGTTCCTGATTTTCTGTGCTTTATGTCATGTCAGAGGGACCCACCAGGTGAACTGGGGCTTTTTGGGGGCTACATGCAGGCAAAGGCAGGGGCAGGAGAGAAGAGGGAAACAGCTCTGTTCTATCTTTCTCCATACCCTCACTAGCATGCCTGCAGGTATTCCATTTGTCTGTGTCTTTCCTTACTACACTTTGACAAGAGGCAGGATGAAGAGCCTAAAAAGCACATTCCTTTCCCTACTTGGATGTCTTAGTGAAAAAAAGATCGTTTTGATTTTAATTGCTATTACATAAAGTAAATGCTAACCAGCATCCATTGAGGAAACAGCAGAAGCCAGGCTGGTGGCAGAACAGATGAGGTGCTAGACATGGGGCTGGGCTCCTGGTGAGTAGCTGATGCTTTCTGGCCAGTTCTGCTGTTCTGCACTGAGGGTGGGTTCACTGTCTGTCCCTGCCAAAGCTGGAGCTGACCTCGAGCTGTCTTTACTAGAGACAAAAATGCGTAGGAATACCTGTGGGGTTTCAGCTGTTTATAGTGGAAGGAGAACAGTTGGTATTTAAGAAATGTAACTGGCTCCCATGATAAATCTCTCCCTTTCACCATGCTCCTATACATGCAGATGAGCTCACAAAACCCAACCAACCAAAACCAAGCAAAACCCCAAATATTTTCCCAAGGTATATTTTACTTACAGAGTGAAAAGTCTGGCAAAATCAGAAAATGCACTATAGCACTGCTATTGAAGATTTTTCTCCATTACAGTCCCTTTTGGTGTGTATCTTAGGTATGTGCCCAGATGAGCTCCCCACTGACCTAGCTCTTCAGCCCGCAGATCCTTCTCTGTAATAAAAATAAATTTGCAGTATTTAAAGGCAGAAGGGAACCTCAGTTCTCCTGGGCAGACTGACTGTCTATCACAGGCTATCACATTTCATTTGCTTACCTCTGTCTAGAGCCCAATTACTTGTGTGGGAACACAGGCATCCGGCCCTGGGCTGGTGACAGCTATTGCCTTTGGCACTGAGACTTAACAGTTCAGCATGCTGGCTGGTGGAGGCTTGTGCTCCACTTCCAAACTGAATTTGTTTGGCTGCAGCTTCATTCCTTAGTTCTTGCTATGAATTTCTCCTCTGTATCATACAGTCCCTTTGCAACCCCTGTTTTCTCTCTCAGCAAGTTCATACAAACTGTAGCAAGGTCAGCTCTCTGTATCCTTTATAAGCTCTCACTTTTTTTTTTCACAGCAGTGTTTTCTGCAAGTCCTGAAATGTTTTTTTGGGTTTTGTTTTTTGTTTGGTTTTTTTTTTTTTTGGTAACTTCTCAAGTACTGAATGCCTTCCAAAACTGAAGAGGCCAGAATTGGATTCAATGCTAGGGCCATCAATAAAAATAAAAATTAAAATACCCCTTTCAGCCCTGGATGGATATGCAGGAACCACAAGATCTCTTTAGGTACACAAGGAACATGTTTTGCCATTTTCTTCCTGAATTCCTTATCCATACTGTCCTGATCCCTTCCATACTTCTCTTTGTCTGGCTCTGGGATTCAAAAGCATTTTCTCTGTAGGATTCAGCAGACTGAACAGTCCAGGTTGCTGTGCACAGCTGTCCTGTGTCTTCCACCAGTTCTTGGGCCATCTGGAAATGCACTGCTCTCCTGGCCATCAAGGAAGCCACCAGACCCTGCTGACTCTCAGCAAACCCACTCCATCCTTCATGCAGTTGCTGAGTGCACTGGTGCTGGTGACAGCTGCTTGTTGCTTGCCAAGGTGAGGCAATGAGCATCAGCAGGGACAGAGGCCCATCCCAACCATGATGTCTTGACTTCCATGAATGGTGGGAGAACAGGGTCAAAAAACTGCTGCAGCCCAGATGGAACAGTGTGACCTGGCCCAGCACACTCAGCTGACTGGGTTTTACATTTGTCTTGGGGACTTAAGTAATTGCCCCCAGTATCTGCTCCATTATTTTTTAAATCAGGCCCCTTCTCTGAGTGCTGAAGCACACACTTAGGAGGATGTTGTAAAAACCCATTGAAAATTATCCTGGTGAAAGACCTCATGGGAACTTTGCTGTTGCCCATTCATTCCCACACAGCCTGAGCCTTTGGAAGGAGCTATGAACAGAGTGGATGTTTCAGCCCTCCCTAAATTGATGTATGCATAGTCCATCACCAGGACACGGAGCCAAATTTGCACTGGTGCAAATAGATGCAGCTCCTGTTAAATTCAGTGCAAAACCACGTGTATAAACTAAAGCTGAATTTCATCTGGAGTATCTTTATTCTGTAATAAATTCCTAAATGGATTGTCAAATTTGATATTCTCTCATAAATGTCTAATTAAGGAAAAAGCAAACCTCTGCCTCATAAAATCCCTGACTGATAGTACTAATAAAATGTCATAAATGCAATGAATGTTGTGATAATGCTTTTAGAGACTAATTGTCTTTCATTCTCATTAGCACGGAACTGATCAGGACACATAGTAAGATAAAGCTGTGCTGTGGTGGCATTGTCAGATGCAGGACAGGGGCTGGCCAGAAGGGAGAGGAGAAAGGAGAGGTCTTTTTTTTTTTTGCCAGTGCCTGTGTTCAGTACCTTCTTCACTTGTGCCTTAGCTGGAGACCATGGTATGGCCCTGGGAGTTCACAAACACGGGTTGTCCCCATGCATGGTCAGCCCTTCACCCTGTGGGGCATCACCTTCATGGCAGGGAGCTGAGCGTGGGGATTGGGACTTCCACTTTGGCTATTCAAGGAGCCCCTAGCTCAACCCCTCAGCAAGTAGAAGTCTGACACAGCATAACACCAGTGAGTTCTCCCTGCATCCTTCTCTGGCCCCCTCAGCCCAGACATACAGAGACTTAAAAAAAGTTGGAGATGGTTGCATGGAAATGATGAAGAAATATGCAAATGATTTCATTATGTCTCTGGCATGAAATGGTACATGCACAAAACAGATAAAAGCTTGGCAGCTGCAGAAATGAGGAAGGCAAAAAGGAGTTCAAAGAGGGATGATAAGCTTCCTTATCCTCCCCTTGCTCTCCACATGAGTGAGCTGCAGGGGGCAAAAAGCCTCCAGGCTGGCCTGGGAAAGCGTGACAACTCCACCCATCTTGCCATGGCGACCTCCATCGTGCTTAATGCAGCTAACCATCGACTGGAATGCATTCACAAATCAAGTCATATCCACGACGCTTTTGCAGTATGTGTGTATTCTTCCCAGTCTCACCCAGTGAAGGGAGGGACCAGGAGCTTCTGTTTTCTTTATCCTCCAAAGCAAAAAGCCAAGAGTGGCTGTAAGAAAAGATTCTTTCTATTTTTTCTTCATAATTTGTTGTCTAACACAGCAGTGCTAGGGGTCAGGAAGGGATGGAACGGTACCTATGAAACACCTGGAATTATAATGCTGGGGATGTTTTAAAAGAATATGCATAAATCTTTCCAGTGCACAGGTTTTCCCACCCCTGCCTGGTGTCACAATGGCTGTTGGTTAGATGGCTGCGCTGATCCAAGGCTGGATGCTGCCAGCATTGACCCAGCATCACCTGGAGCACCACACCCAGGACCCACTGGTTCCAGAATCCTAACCCCAGCTGGCTTCTGTTGGCCGTGTCCAGTCTCAAGCTTGGAGTCTCAGCAATTAGATCATTTAATAAACCATCTCATTTTGGACTGTTTTTGTGTAAAGCATTTTACCTGGCTTTATTTCTCGCATTGCTTTGTATTCCTTCAAACTCTAACCCAGCAAATCGATGTGGTGCTGCTATTGTTGCCTCTAAAATGTTTACTCCTGGCTCTCTTTAGGACCTAAAAGGCTGAAAACTGCATCATAATTGCCCAATTAGTCCTAATGCTGCGTAGTGTTGACTGTTTAGTTACCATATATTGTGTACAGAACTAATTGTGGTGAAAGTAAATGAATGTGAAGGAAACAAACAAGCTACTAGAAAATAATTACTTGGAGTGTTTCTTTTTAGTACCTGTACAGCAGATTTCATTATAGTCAACAGCTTCTAAAGCTGCTTGAAATAGCGGTATTTGTCATTTTCATAGAAACTTGATAATGACATTAATTTATCTTAATGGTCTGTTCTATTGTTATAAATAGTAAAATTAGCTTAAATTGTCTTGCTTTTGCTGGTTTTGGATGGCTCCAAAGGGCCCCACAACAGCAGATGAGTAGATAATTTGGTGTGCTTGACAGATTTCCAATAATTTGTTATGTGGAACATGAGGTAATGCTAGTACCATTAATGTTCATTTTCCTCTAAATTCATTACTGCCCTTTTCCCTTTTATCTTTTTTAATGTCTGGGCCATTTTTCTATATTTCAAGTGGAGCTACAAAGCCTATTCATATTCAGCTATAGTAGCTATTAACATTCTGCACATAGAGAACATCATGTAGAAAAACAACTCTTTATGAAATGATGAGGCTGGTGGCTATTTATGCTGCAAAGTAGGCAAAATGGGTTGTTTGCTGGTATTAGGGATTGGCTGTAATTAAGTCAAATGTAATTTTAAAGAAATTTAAATGTTTTCATTTTTATAGCCAAGGTAAAACACAATTCAGGGAAATTCTAAGAAGGTGTAAATGCATTAATAAAAACTATTTTCTCTGTTTTCTACCACTCCTGTTTAAACTTCACCGAGGATTTCATGCACGGCTAGTTATTTGCACAATATTTTCTACCTAATTTAAACCTAATTAGTCTTGGGAAAGTATTAACATTAACGGTACTTTCATGTGGGTTTGCTGATACGGTAACGATCTGAACAAACAGGAGAGATTCCCATCAGGGAAGAATTATTTTGCTGCCTTTTCCTTTTCTTTCTTTTTACTTTTGTATCTAACCAATATTGACATCCTCCAGGTGCAGAGATGCAGAGCAATGGAAGGGGAGGAATGGGATGAAGTTTTGCTGCCCGTATCTCACCAGTGTGTATGTAGAGTATATGAAAACCCAAGTGTCAGCAGTGAGACACAAGGCTGGCTGCTATGGGACAACTATGGAGGGATGCCTGGCACCCTGGTCACATCCTCATCATGTGGCAGGGGAACAGGAGCAGGCCAGGATGGGAGAAGGGCTTTGTTCTGGGGGAGGATGCTCTAGTGGTGTCTTGCTGATGAATGGTGGTGGCGAGTCCTTGTTCAGCCAGGTAGAAGGGGGAATGACCCTGCAGGCAACCTCTTTCTGATGGAAAGTGCTTGGTGACCTGTAGATCTTGTTAGGCCAACGTGAATACTTTCTCCAAAGTGTGTTGTTTTGATGAAACTTCAAAGAGAAAATGCTTCTGGGTCATGAAAGTATTTTTGAAAACTGTCATTTCTAAAATCTCAGAGTTATCGTTCAGGAAAAGAAACATTCTTCATTTCTGCATGATTTTTACATTATTTTTGGATTTCAGAGAATCACAGAGGGGTCGAGGTATGAAGGAACCTCTGAAGGTCATTCTGTCCAACCCTCTAAACAAGCAGGGCCCCCTCAAGTCAATTTCCCAACCATGTCCAGTCCACTTTTGTCTAACTCTGAAGGTTGAGCTGATATTTCTTCATTTTAGGTGTATCAGGCAACATGCACCTCTGACAGACGATTAATTTTAATGATAGTCAAAACAACAAATTATTTTAAATTTACATTTTAAATCAGCTCCTGGTTTTGCCTGGTGTAAATGTCTACCCTGTCAGTCCATGTCCCAGAGCTGCTGCTTAGTTGTGATGGCATAATTATGGGACCTCCTCACACAGGTTTAGCCATGCAGGAGAGTGTCTGTCAAGGGGCAGGAATGCCCTAGGGTTGACCCAGCCCTTGCTCAGGTAAATATGTATGCATGTGAGGAGATCACCTTCCAGGCCTCCTGGCTGCTCATGGAGACAAGATTAGAGGAGCTGATTAGTACTGAGCCTCTGGGTGGGTGAAGTTGGCTGAGATGGGCCCTCCCCACAGGTGCCAACAATCTGGATGGGTATTTTCCCTCTGTTAAACTGGGGACCCCAAAGATGGTGCCCTTAATACCAGCTGGCATCACTACCCAGCTCCTTGCAGATGACAGCAGCAGCCAGCAAGGGTACAGATGCTTGTAGGAAATGGCTTATTCCTGAGTTCACAGGATCATAGGATGTCAGGGGGTGGAAGGGACCATGGAGATCTTCAAGTCCAACCCTCCTGTCAGAGCAGGAACATATACTATAAACTAATCCAGCACAGGTCACCCAGGAATGCATCCAAGTGGGTCTTGAAAATCTCCAGAGAAGGAAACTCCCCAACCTCTCTGGGGAGCCCGTTCCAGTGCTCTGTGACCTGTACAGTAAAGAAGGTTACTCGATGTTACTCCTAAAGAGGTCCCTTACAGCCACCAGACCACAAAGTTTGAGCTGGGTTTTGCCTGACGAGCATAATTTGCAAACCAGAAGCACATTACAGGAGGTGGCTTGAGGTTATGGCTCCCCCATTGTGGATGTCCCTGAGTACCCTATCCCTTGAGACACCCCCCCTCCCCCCCCCTTGGGTTCCCACTGTTATGTTTTGCATGGTGTGCTTAATGTTGTTCAATGCAGCCTGCATCACGGGAGGGGAGCTGAAATCTTCATTGATTACATTTTCTTGACTGCTCTCAAAACCAGCCTCTCTCAGGGGCTTTCTGTCTCAACTGGGAAACTCCTCCTCCTTTCTACAGTAGGATTCATCTTACCAACCTTTAGAAACTGTTGTGCCAAAGTAGGTAGCTCAGCTGCTTATCCCTGCTTCCTGTCAAGACGGGAAAAAAGAAAAACCTATGCCCACAGTGTGAGTCATCTGATTTATTTTAGACAACTACATTAGGATGAGATGAACAGCACCTAAAAGTGCCAATTTCTCTCCATTAAGGAGAAATGGAGCCCAAGCTCCCTGCTATAAAGATTAGGTATCAACATGACAGATAACTGTGCCTGAGCAGAGCATTTCTATCCTCATGCCTCACATTCAGACTGTGGGCAGGAGACACAGCCATCTGATGAAATTCTCCTCCACCACAAAGGTTCCATGTAGCTCAAAGATGGCACAACTACAGCCTTGTTTTGCTGCAGGGTATGAAAGTGAAGCATAATTACACACTGCTGAGTCTTTCCAGACTTCCAAAGCTTTATGTTTCTCTCCAAGTTCGGGCTAAAGCTTCCCTGCGGTCTCCTCAAAGATCTGTTTTGCTGTTCCTGTTTGATATACATATATATATAAGCTTTAAAGCTTTTTTTTGATTGTTTTTGCTTTTTTTTTGTTTGTTTTATTTTTGTTTTGTTTGTTCGTTTACTTGTTTTGTTTAGGTTGGGGGTTTTTTTTTGTTATTTTTGTTTTTAAAAAGGTGAGCTTGCCTTATTTTTAAACTCTGGGGATGTCACTGTTCACACTGAGTTTTAAGAAATTGCTTTTTGTCTGTCGCTGCTCCAGTACTGGAAAATATATTGACTTGACTGAGCATTTATAATTAAAATATCTTCTATTCAAAGCTTCCAAAGACACACTGAGTGTCAGTCAGACACACCTGGCTGAAGCTGGAAACATCATGTTTTTAATCTATTGTTTGCAAGTGTCTGCCACAACATGCCAGGTTTGCTTCCAGCTCCCTGCTCAGCTTTTATCTGTTTGACAACGAACAATCATGCTAAACAAAGGCGAAATTTGCATTGCAAAGATTTGTCCTTGTGCTCAGCTTTCCTGCTTTGAGGTGAAGTCAAGAGGTTTTTCATTTCAGAATCTCAACCCATACGATTGGTAAAAAAAAACCCTCCCAAACACTCTCAGGCCCAGGTGAGCAGTTTCTTATTCTCTGCTGAGAATGAGAGACAGTGGGAGAGCAACACAGTGGCTAAAGGATACAGCTGATCAAATACCATAAACCAAGGAAGATGTCTATCTGGATGTTCATTTGTAAAATAATAACCAAAGAATGAGCTGCAACACTCACATTTTATTCACTCTGTCTGACTTTACCTAGAGTCCCTGAGCAGAGGCTTATGGCCCCTGTGAGGCCACCAGTGTCAGGCAGCAGTGTGGTGGCCAGGCCAGATGTCAGTGTGCCTCTGAGCAGGGATCTGGCAGAGTTGCCACTAAAAAAATAATAAAATCTCCTCTTTCAGGATTTTCACACGTGTATAAAGGATGATTTGCTCTGGGGCTCTGCACAGAGGAGTTTGTGTAGGAAGCAAGTTTTTCATGTAATTGTATTTCAAATAACAGGCACTTGAATGCTCAGCCATGAGAAACTGCAATAGCTGAAGGAGCAGTAGCTTCTTGCACTATCAGAGATTAGATTAGGGCAAAGTCAAGCCATAACAAAGGCCGATTGGTGATAATCCATGTGCAGCACAGTTGTGTAGCCCGTGAGACTGTAATACATGCAAAGACCAGGACATAGAATCATAGAGTGTTTAGGGCTGGAAGGGACCTCCAAAGGTCATCTAGTGCAGCCCCCCTGCAGTGAGCAGGGACACCCTCAACTAGCCCA
>JANHGL010000183.1:0-13677 GCA_024611195.1 Ceyx melanurus | reverse complement strand
TTATATATTTCCCTCTTCAACTTAAGTTTTAGCAAGAGTTCCTTGCTCAACCATGCAGGTCTCCTAATTGACTTACTGCCAGCAGAGGCAGCCAAACCCAGAGCAGAGCTTCAGACTTCACCAGTGAAACCATCTCAGTGGGAACCCCCTGCAGGGACAAGCATGGGCTGCAAGGTGGCTCAGCTGCAAGAAAACCTGCACCTTGCTGCACCACTTCAAGCCCCATCCCTTCTCCCATCTCACCTTCCCTCCTTCTGCTAACCTAGCCCATGGCAAACACCTTGGCACCGAGCTCTTCAGGCTTGGCAGGGCATCTTTGCCATGGCCTGGAGTCAGCTGGCACTCCTGGGCTCCCTGGTCATAAATCAGCACTGATCTCCTCAGACACTGCCAGGCTGAGCTGACAAGCCCAGCAGCAATAGGCTCCACCAGCTGAGCTTCTGGCTGAAACTGGTGGGGTAATTATAAGATGTTGAACCTACTTGTGCTTCACAGAACTGTCTTTAGCCATGAATCATGGGGAGAAACATCCCACCTCCCTGGAAATGGCTTGGATGGCTAATAAAAGAACAATTGAGCAATTTCACAGCCACAACGTGCCCAATGGGACCCGCCTTGAACCCCAAGGGAGTCCTCCTCCTGACCCCCACCTCGAGGTCACACCTTCCATCCTCCCTGCATGGCAAGCTCAGTGCTGCTGGGACTTGCTCTGAGAAGAGTTTTCTCAGGAGGGAGCAGTGGAAGGAGTGAATCAAACCATTTCCATGGAGGAGCTGCTCAGCATCAGGGTTTTTTCTGCCTCTAATGCCCCTTAACCCCCCAAATTGTGGCTTCTCGTTGACTTTCTGGACTTCTGTGAAGTCAAATTCATCCCTCAGTCAACCCCAGCTTGACTTCTGTTCTCTTCTTGCAGCCTCATCTTACTCCTCAGCACCCTCTGAGCACCACAGTCCAGCTGCCACTGTTGCACTGGAGCTGAGTCTGTTTTTCCCACTCCACAGATGCCTTTTAGTTCCATCCCTGCACCTCTTCCTGCTGCTCACACCTACCATTGCTCACCCAGCCTGGGTTTGCCAATCACCCCGTGCTCTGCACCAGCACTGGCACGTAGAGCAACACCCTCCTGGGACAAGGCTGAGGTCACTGCAATAATTGCTATTCACAAGCCATTTGAGGATGTGGAGCTCCCTCGAATGCTGGGACTTGCTCCTTCCCCCTTCCCCAGGCACCTTTTGAAGCTGAAAGCCTTCACTCATTTGCTTATTTCTCCTGCCAGGCCTCATGACCAGGACTTACCATAGTAAAGATGATGGCACCAAGCAGAGCATAGATTGCGTGGAGCCAAGGGACCTGTAGGAAACAAATCCACCAGTCAGAAAAAAAAAAAGACTTCTAGAATCAAATGAAACCATTCAGGTTGGAAAAGCCCCTTGGGACCATCCAGTCCAACCACTAAACCTACTCTACAGAGTTCACCCCTACACCCTGTGTCTCAAAACCACATCCAAACACACCCAGGGATGGGGACTCAACCCCTTCCCTGCACTTGAGACAGAAGACAGCTCAGTTCTGATGTGGGGGATACAAACAGGGAAAGTGCTCAGGATGGATTTGTACCCTTCCAGCTCCAACACCCTCCAGCTTTTGCTGTGGACCTCTTCATAGCACTGGCAACTGTGCCTCAGTTTCCCTTCTCCAGTTGGCTCATAAGCTTCTAGATCAGGTACCTGGAGCCACAGAAGGAAAGTCACTGGAATGAAGACCCAGATCTCAACCCCCTGCTTGCTGTGGCACAGCTCTGCTGGGAAAAGCTGCCTGTGCACCAGCAGAAGGTGCCCACACAGCCAACTGCTCCAAGCCAGGGATCAGAGCCTGCCTCCCCAGATCCACAAGCTCATTACAAGGCTGCCTCCAGCTATGCTTATCTTGACAAGCTGCAAGATAAAGCCAGAGTTGTCTCAACAGTTTAATGGCAGTGGCTTGGCACTCACTGCAGGCTGGTTCACCCTCACGTCTGCAACAGGGGAGGGAGAGGTGGAGCTCCAGCCAAGGCAACCAAAAGCCAAGCTCATGGTTTTGGAAGCACCAGCCCTTGGGTATTTGTCCCTCATCGGGTCCAGCTCCAGGGAGACCAACTATCAGTGGGAGTGTCTCTGCAGATCTGTCCCTTAAAGCCTGACTTGGGTCCCCAGAGGAGCCAGGGAGGGTTTGGAGGCCACTGAAAAGCTGGTCAAAGCTGGGTGCCTCCAGCTTCAGCACACAGGGTGAGCAAAGGCAACTGCAGAGTCCCACACACACCTTCCCTCTTCCAGCAGGGGCTGCCAGGTAGGGTCTTGCCCAACAACCCCTTGGATGGAGACCAGATGTTTCCTTCTGCTTCTGCTCAGGAGACACCTCAAGCTTCCAGCTGGGCACAGGCAGGGGCAGCTGGCACCAGCATGGCCAGGGGAAGGGGCTGGCAGCAGCTGGGGGGTCACTCATCATCAGGACTTGTCCCTGGGCTCTGAGTCACCCCGTGGAGGTCTTACTGAGAGACTTGAGCCTCAAGTTGTCACCACTACAGGCCAGTGGCCAGTGGGAGGGTGAACACAGCCAGGCCTGGCCAGACAAGACCCCCCTGCACTTCTCCAGAACATGGGGCAGATCAGCACTTCAATGTGCCTTTACTAGAGGGGAAACTGAGGCACAAGGGGGTGATGTGACCTGTTATGAGGTCCAGGAACAAAAGCAAAGCTTCCTCAAGACCCCCAGGCTGTCCTACAACTTGGTATCTGGTTGTACAACCCCTGAGAAGAAACCACCTGGGTCTTTCTTCGTCTTTCTCTTGCTGCTGCTGCACATTTGCAGCCACCCCCTGGCTTTTGCCTGCTTTAAGTTGCTCAGCTTCCAGTTTGTACCAGGACTGGTGGCACTGGGTGAGGAAGGAGGGGCCCAGCTTCTTACTCACATATTGGTAGGGCAGGATCACAGCTAGGATGATGCCACCAAAGAAGAGCACCATGAGCATCACGAAGAGGACCCCCTGGTAGGACGTGAAGTCGAACTGGGGAGGGAGAGAACATCACATCACGAGTGCAGAGGGGTTGAAAGTGGAGGCAGTGAGGGGAGCTGAACCTTCCCAGACCCACAGGGAAGGATTCTCCACCAGCCAACCCCTTTTGCTTCATCTGAATCTCAGGACCTACATCTCAACCCCCAGATGGGTGGCATTGTAGCTAAAAACTTGGCCCTTTAGATGCCACAGGGGAGAACTTAGTAGCCATGGGATACCTGAAAACCAAAGGCCCCTCATGAATGTGCCTTTCTGGACCCCACAGCCTAGTCCTCAGCACAGCATCAGACTGGTGGGGACTGGAAGGAACCTCTAGCGACCATGGAGTGCAACCCCCCTGCACTATCATACCTTATCCCATGGTCACTTTATCATCTTCCAGCCCCATCTACAGCCCCTGACACATCCCTCACCCCAGCCTCCATCCCAATCTGCCTGGAACCTTCCCTTTACATCCCAGCATCCTTCAGGTTGCTCCTGCATCCCCTTCACACCCCACCCACCAGCACTGCCTGATTGTCCTACCCCTGTGTCATGCCCTCTCCCACATCAGCCCAAACTGACCTTGCTCTGGAAGCTGAAGATGGTGACAGACAGACACACCAGGGCTGTGATCCCCAGGCACAGGAGGACTGACTTGGTGTTGTAGTAACTGCAAAAGTAGCAGCAAAAAATACACTTTTCAGGGGTAACCCCAGGGATGAAGACAGGGAGAAGCTTAACAGGGGTGTACAAGGAAAGCAGGAATTCTAGGGGCACAAACAGCACTGAAATGATCACTGTCCCCCCTTTAATTAAAAAGGGAAAGGTAGAAAACACTTAAAAATCCACTTAGAGGGATTTTCTACCTGCTTTAAATAGCAGCAGGCAGGCAGGAGGGCATTTCTGTGCCTCCTGGGTGTGCAGGAGCAGATTGGATGGGGGCTTGCTATAAAAATCTAGCTGCCCATGGACAGATGGAGAAGGGGGAGGATTCAAACTGGGAGAGAGAATAAAACCAGAATGACAAATATCATCGCAGCACAATGAGAAATCAGAAAGCTCCAGCGGCCTTGAGGTGCCTGTGACAGGGGTTTTTGGGGCTTGGAAAGGTGCAGGGAAGGAGGGATTTGGAGAGGCAGGGTCTGCAGGTCAAGGTTGGTGACAGCACCAGCCTCAGCCCTAAGAAAAACCAGACCCTGGTTGTCCCCTTGGAGAGCAGCATCACTGGTATTTTCCCCAGGCTGCTGAAGCTGCTGCTTTCTTTGTCTCCAGCAAACACCCACTGGGCTCATCTGCCTCATCACCAGGGCCCCACGTGAACCAGGGCTGATCTTGTGAGCAGATTGTGGCAGTAAAAAAAAAAACAACCCCACAAGTGAAAGGGAAAGAGCTGCAGCTTCCAGAACACCTGAAACTGCTGGAATCAAAACACCCCCCTCCTTGGCTCACTCCAGGGAGAGATGCCAGGGAGCAGCCATCCCCTGGAGCCCATCCCTGCAAGGTCCTGCTTGTCTCTAGAGCCAGGGACTACCCTGAGCTGCCTCAGCTGGGACAGGGCAGGGGAAGCCACCGTAGGTCTTGGAGAGCCTCTTGGAAAAGGAGATTCCCAGAGGGAAGGTTGGGCTTTGAGTGGCAACTGGAAGAGCTGCAGGGGGCCCGTGTATTTCAGAAGGTGATGGGTTTGGGTTTTTTTTCAGGAAGAAACAGAACAGCAGACCAGGAGACATCCAGAGACTACCAGGCTCACCCTACCTGGAGAGCATCCCAGTGAGATAAGCCATGGAAAGTGTCTGGGAGGGAAAGAGAACCACATTACTTCTGCATTCATGTCCCAGGGAGAGGCAGGCAACAGAGAAAACATTTCCATTAAAGTGATAAGGGCAGTGAAGCCTCTTCAAACAGATGCTCAAGAGATGCAATTTTTGCATAGTTTCTAATCCTCCAGTGATTAATATCCACGGGGCAGGTTAAAACCAGGGCAGGCTACCACCCTTAGAGCAATGTCACCTTCTCCATCCCTCTTGCACAGCACTCCAGCACCTTGCCCCGCATCCCAACCCCCTCCACCAACCCACTTCTGGAGGCATTTTGATGGATTGAGTGACTTTGAAATCTAAACTGAGGCTCCCTTCTTTCCTGCTGCTCACATTCGAGTTCAACTGCAGCTCCTTAGCCTGACTGCAGGGCAATTAGAGGCTGAAATTGCTGCTTTCTGCAGGAATCCAACCCAACCATCTCCCCCTGCTTGGAGCCCTGGTGGAACCCACGGCAGTTTGCGGGGGTGGGGGTGCAGGGCAGATGCTGTCCAGATGTTACTCACAAAGATGCTCAGCAGGATCAGATTCCATGGGAAATACCTCCTGCAAAGTGAAGAAAGAGGAGTTGCTGAGCCCTGGGCCACGGAGGGCAAGAAGGGAGGTGGCAACTCTTGCACAACAGGTTGCGTAAGTTGGGTCATAATAATTAACAGCCTGTGCAGCAGAGGTGGTGCAAGGGGGACAGTCATCCTGCTGGGGCTGAGAGTGCAACTGGGGTGCTCCTGAACCAACAGGGCAAACCTCCCCTGGCTATCCCAGCAGAGAAGCCAGCAGTGCCATTCTCTGCTGACAGCCAAATCCCCCCCTGCATGCTCACAGGGAGAATTCAGAGCTGCACAGCAATACCATGGGGTGGTTTTCCACCCCCCCTTCCCTGCAGTTTAGCTTCCCTGCCATCCACCAGCTGCCTTCAGCTTTCAGTGCTGTGTTGCAGCAACCCAGAGCCACCCCGGGCACGTGGGAATACAGCTGCCACCTCAGTGACCCCCCCCCTCCCCATCACTGCAGCATGTTGGTCACGCTTGGAACAAGAGGAAAAAGTTCACCCCTCATTTCCCAGGGCTGTTTCAAAACCAAAAAGAAACCAAAAAGGAAGTGGTTTTTACCTGGGTCCAGAGCAACAGGCAAGAATCAAGTAGGTGACGAAGAAAACAGCACTGCAGGGAAGAGGAAAAAAAAGAGCAGCTGAGGAAGGAGAACCCCCAGCCCCGTGTGCTGATGGAGGAGACGAGCCTCCAGCTGCCAAGTCTCTCTGCTGCCCTGTTTGAAATGCCAACCTGGGTGAGAAGCAGGGCAGTGACTGCCTCACACTAAAGCCCTTTTCTACCCACAGATCTGCCTGTGCCAGTCCCCAGGGTTGGGCACCACGAACATCCCTGGAAGGTGGTTTGAGAGTTTTCTATCCAGGGTAGATGGAGCATCCCAACGTGTCTGCTGCCACCTCATTTGTGTGTGAGTTGTGTCATGCAGAGCTGACCAGGCTTCCCTGGCACTTGGCTTGGGGGATATCAAAGCATCCTGCTGGGATCTCAGCACCAAGCTGCAAAGGGCTGCTCGAAGTGATGTGCCCAAAGGCCAAGTGGAAGGTCCGTGTCAGAGAAGGAAACTGGTCCCTGGGAGCAGAGCTGGAGGAAGAGTTCAGCAGCAGAAAGTTGAAGGCCAGCAACCCTCAGAGCCCCAAACCCCCTGTGCTGCTGCCATCCCCAGCTCCCAGGAGAGTCGTTTGTCTCACAGGACTCGGTGGAATTCCAGCAAAGTGGGGAAAAAAAAAAAGAAAGAAAAATCAAGAAATCCAAGAGCTGAGAGATGCTCTCCTGGTTCTTTGGACAACAGACAGCCCGGGTGTTTTTCCACAGCGTGAACCTGCTTTCAACCCACTGCCCTGAGGGGGGAGGGAAGCAGCTCCCAGGCGTGCCACAGTGCAGCCAGCTCAGGGCTAATGGCTCCAACGTGACGACAGAACCCGGGGGGCCATGACAAATGCACCCCAGATAAACCCCAGCCTTGCTCTCCCACTGGGAAACCAGGAAAGCTGGAGTGGACACGGCTGAATAGATGGAAAGCAAGCGTGGAGGGAGCCAAGAGCCACTGCAGGGCTCCACCTCCTTCATGTCCCTTGCTGCACATCTCCAGCAGCAGGAAAATGCTCTGGGGCACCCGTTTGGAGTTCAGAGGTGTGGAGACAGCTGGTATCCCTGTGTGTGAAGGGGAGCCAGCCCCAGATGGGGACAAGGATGGGGTGGAGGGAAGGGTTTGGCACTGTGAGGTGAAGGGATGGGCAAAATGTAAGTCCCCCAAGTGCAGAACCAAGCCCAGGTGGCCCGAGCTGTGTTTGCTGCTGCTGCTGGAAGAAGAACCAAACTCCAGAACCAAAGAACCACCAAACTCTGACTGGCCAGTAAACTGCAAGAGATGAACCCAAGGGTCAAAGCAGAGATCTGAGCAGAGCTTCATCTCATCTCCCTGCGAGGCTATGTGGCTTTTCCAACCTTCCAGCTGGCCAAGGAGAAGAACCTTGGTTTCCCTTCAGGTGTTGGAGGCACGAGGCTGCCAGTTCCCTTCTCTGACTGCTGCTTTGGGTCTGCTTTTTTCCTTCTAAGTTATATAAGCTGGTGTCTCATCTCTGCCCCTGGACACATGTCATGATTTGGGTGTGAGCTAATCTGAGCTGTGTTCACAGAGCTTCATTCACAGCCAATTGCATCTCACCCTCTGCCTGCTCAGTTAGCAGCACTAACACAAAGAGGCACCCGGGCAACCAGCACAACCACAAAGATCCCAACACATGGAAGGGCAGCCTGGGCTCCCCTTTGGCACCCAGCCTGGCATCCTACCTTCCAGGCAGCAACAGCAGCTCCGTGGTGAGGAGCCCAGAGCACGACAGCCCCACTCAGACGTGGCCAGAAACATCCTGATGCCTCCACCTGCAGCCACCTTCTCTTCACCACCCTCCCCTTTCCCCACATCTTTTCATGTCCAAGCTGATGCAGACCCAGGTGAGCTCCTTGCTTTCAAAAGGGACAATCCTCAGATTAAGCCTTGCAGGGTCCCTGGGTGCCCTTCCACATCTCACCTCTGGGTTTCTGCATCACTTCCCTCAAAGCTCCTCAGGTTTGCTCTGCAAGCAATGCTCAAGGATTTGCTTTGGTCTGTAGACCCTTCCCTTTGGAAGTCTTTGGGGGTATCCAGCATCTTCCATGGCTTGTGCTCACTTAGCTGAGGTTTTTCTATCACCTCACCTCAGTTATCCATTCATTTCCCCAGTTCCCCCTGGAGCAATTCTTCACCTAGACACAAAACTGCTTGGCAAGTGTCTCCCCATCACCACAGCCACATCCAGAGCTGCTTGGAGCCAGAGGAGGGAACAGACATACTCACTAGGAAGCCCAGTACCAGGCAGAGTGGGTCTGGATGTACCCCTTGACCGGCTCACTGCAAGACAGAGAAGATGGATGGTGAGCAGCAAGCAGAAAAAAGCCAATCACTTCACAGGCTGCTGCTAAATTAAACCCAGGCAACACACACTAGGTATGCAACAAAAACCCAAAACCAACAACCCCCAACTGAACCTACCCATCAGACTGAGCAACTGGAAAGAAATTCAACCTGTCAAGTCAGAAACATGAGCCTGCTGTCATCAGTTCCCCAGCCAGCCTTGCTGCCTGCTCAGAGAAGGCATCAAGGAGCTGAAATCCTCAGGCTGACAGGGATTCATTATTTATTCCTTGAGCTACACATGCCCAGAACAGGCTACAGAGCTCGAGTGTGGGGTGTCTGCTTCCACAGAGAAGGGGGGGGGAGGTAACCCAGCGCCCCTGAAGCCCAGGGCTTGGGATCTGATGACCTTGATAACTCCCAAAGGAAAAATACTCAAGGGCAGGCACCAGATTGGGTGATGGAGCATCCAGAGGACATGCAGTAGAAGCACCAAAGGACCTCTCAGAGTTCCCTCAGTTTTGTTTTCTTCTATTGGAGCACATGGGGGTGAAAAAAAAACCCCAGGTATCTACATAACTGACAATACCCCAGGTTAAGGGACAGATGAGGTCATGCATGGGACAAAATGGGCATTGCTGCCACACCAGGGACCTACCAGAAGGTGAAGAAAGCCACAATAACCACAGTGACCAGGAGCTGGACCATCAGGATGGCATAAACCTGCAATGAGAGGCAGCCCGTGGGTGACCTGCAGCCTCTTCTGCTTCCCACCCAGTCCAGGGACTCCAGCAAAGAGGGGATCCAGCAAAGCCACTGCAGCCAGTTCCCTTCCAGGGCTCAGAACTGGTCACCTGGAGAGATCCCCCCCTTACCTTCCTGATGAAGACTCTACGGACATTCCTGTCATCCCAGCTGAAGGTTGTGAGCATCTCCGTGTCCCCTGGGTACCCACCACTGCCATAGCCTGGGCTGGTACCTGCAGCAGAAGCCACACAGATCAGCTCCTGTCACCCAGTTCCCTCCCCAGCAGCAAGAAGCTGACCCCCCAGGGATTGCCCACAGCTCAGGAGACCCAAACTTCAGGGTTTTCTGGTTGCAAAACTGGGATGTGCTCAGCTCCTGCATCTTATTAGGACCATCTCTGAGAACAGAGGAGGAGAAAATACTTCTGCAGACCCCAGAAGGACACCAGGGTTAATTCCAGGCTGTGGTAACACCAGTTTAATGACAATTAGAGGGCTCCCATCATCCCCTTGCTTCCCTTCCACTGCCTATTAAAGCATCCCCCAGAGGAGCTGTGACTCAGCACCTCAGACATTCCCACCAGGAGCTCTGGTGCAGGAGGATTCCCTCACTCCTCTGGAACTGCCTGACCTTAGACTGTGTCTGTGTCCTCTCCTCTGAGACAGGCTCCTCAGCATAGCATTAAAACATTGTTTTGGCTGGAAGAGACCTTCAAGATCAAATCCAACCTTACTTCCAGCCCTATCCAAACCCACTAAACCACCTCCTTCATTGCCACTGCCAGCAATTCCAAATGCAGAGCAGAATGGAGAGGGTTGGAGGCTGCCCAGGATCCTCTTAGAGGACCCATTTCTGCCCTTAGAAGACCCATTTCTGCCCTTAGAGGACCCATTTCTGCCAGAGGACCCATTTCTGCCCTTAGAGGACCCATTTCTGCTCTTAGAGGACCCATTTTGGCCCTCAGAGGTTCCCCAGCACCCATCACCTCCCACCCACAGCCACACCTGAGGCAGCAAGACAGGGTCCCTAAAGCAACCCAGAACATCCTCTGCTTCTCTCCAGCTCCTCCCAGTCCCATAAAGCCTTAGACACAGCCCCAGGGCACACGTGTCTTCCTTGTCCCCAAGCCCAGGGCAGCATGGCTGAGGCAGGGAAAGGGAGATCAGAGGTAAACAGCAGGGATCAGGGCACCAGGGCACCAGAGCAGAGAAGAAACCAGCAAATCCTGCTGGGGGTGGACAAGAGGGTAACCCAGGACCTCACCAAATCCTCCAGGATACCCCAAATCCCAGCATCCAAACCCATCCCAGTTCATCCTGAGAGTAGAAAGACCCTGCTGGGTGTTACAAGAAGCTGGGACATGATTTCTCCCCTCTGATTCCAAGCCCTGAAGGCAAATGAGAGTGGGAAAAGCCTGGGAGTGTGCAGGCAAACACATCTCAGAGGGATTTTAGTTTGCTCCTGCCCCTTCCCTGAACCATCTCCACCCCTGCAGCTGTGACCAGCCCCTCTGGATGGATCAGCAGCCAGCAAAACACAGCAGAGGAATGGGATTGAGCAGAGGGAAAGGACTCAGGAGCCACTAAACCCAGTCTCTCCAGCTCCAACTGTGCTGCCCAAGCAGTTGGCCACCCCAGCAGACTCCCTGCTTGGCAACTGCACCCATCCCAGCTCAGGGCTACAAAGCCACTCTGCTTGGCACCCCCGAGCAGAAGCTGCACACAGCTCTGGGGGCAAGAAAAGCTCTTTGTTTGGCTGCTGCTGGAACAATTTGGCCTCCAAGTCCAGCTGCATTTCGGCCTCCACAGGCTGAGCAGCTGCTGATAGCAGCCAGGCACCTCTGATGCTGTGGCACCAATTCTGCCAGTTCAGCAGCTTCTTTGCAAGCTCGAATGGAGCAGGAGGGGGGATGCTGCTGCCTGCAGAGCCAGGGGCATTGCACCAGGACTCTCCTCAGCCCTGTGGGGTGGCATTGCCCAGTGCAGCAAGCTGGGAGAGGGGATTTTTCCATCCAAGGAGAGTTTAGTCCCACCTCTGGAAGGCAGGGAGGTCAAGCAGTTGGGTGAAAATGGCTTTTACATAGAAATATGGATTTAGCTGGCTTCTAGCTACAGATCTAGGGTGACCAAACTGGGCACCACAACCCTGGTCCCCCCACTTCTATACCAGACTGCAGGAGGAATCTCTGCACCCCCTGGGTAGAGCCACAGAAGGACTTACTGGGGTCGACGTAAGCCCAGCTGGGGTGGAGTGGGACTGATGGAGGAGGAGGATAAGCAGCAGACTTCATCCCTTCTCCTGCTGTTGCCTCCTCATAAGTTGGAGGGGCTGGTGGAGCCGTGGCATTGTCCTTCTTCTCCCCCTGCCCCTCGGAACGGGGGGGTTTGTTGTTCACAGAGAGCTGCACGGGAAAGAGTTGGGGGAGGGAGAGAGATGAGATGGTGAAACCAGCACAGAAACTGCCCTGCTATGGGATCCTGCCAGGCCACAGACAGAGATCTGGGGATCCTTCCACAGGAGGGAGGGGTCAGGATTGAAAGGAAAGCTCCTGGGGTTTGGCAATGGATCCATCCCTGCACCCCCGGGAAGGAGCATCCTCTGATGGGCTTGATGGGAGAACAGGGGATGAAAAATTGTAGGCAACCAACAGGGGCTGAGGGGAGACACAACCTTGCCCAGGGTCCTTTGTGCTCCTGCACAGCACTGGAAAACTCCAAATAATTCCCTGATTTTCAGCCTACTTCTCCAGTTCCCCTGAAACAACAAAGAGCTTTCGGTTGCTGGGCAGAAAATCCTGAACTCCCCAATTTCCACTGGCATTTGGAGGAGTTTCTCCCAGGAAGCACTTTGGTTTGGCTCTGGTTTGGATCTCCCAACACTGTCTTCTGGCTCATTCCTCTTTGGCCATCTCAAGGCTCAGCTTTGCTGCACCCCCTGATCTGAAGATGCAGGCAAAGGGCTCGGCATCTCATGTCTTCAGGCTGTGAAATCTCAGCAAAGAGCCAACCTCAGACCACCTGAGAACTCCTTGGGAACGTCGAATGTCCAAGGTCTTTGTCATCCTGGGATAAGTTCCTAGCCTGGTGTCCTGCTCTTGCTGCCCAAGGGGGTCCCAGCTCAGCATCAGGGGCAGCAACCCCATGGCATGTGGGGTGGGAAGCACAAAAAGCCCCAAAAGTAGCAGACTAATGAGCTCTGCAGCAGCCAGCACAGCCTCTGGAAGGTCTTAAATTAGAAGTGTGACAGCTTTTCCAGGGGACCAGGCAGGGATGAGCACCACGAGCAGCTCCAGCTGCCTGGGGATAACTGTTTCACCTCCCCACCCAGCTCACTGGGACTGTCCTCACTCTGTCCTTCCTTTCCCTTGGGTGTGGGGTGGCCAATATCATGCAAACCCACCAGAGATACCCAAGGAGATGCCAAAGGTGCTGCCTGCGCCCAGGCAGCCTCCAGCACCCGTTGTCATGGTGATGGTGCACTGTGCTGGCAGATGATGCACAAACACCCGCCCTCCCTGGTTGCAGAACGCTGGAAAACCCCCAAAATCCAGAGCTGCCAGGAGCAGGAAGGAGATGCTCAGGGCAGGTGACAAGTGCTGACTGCTGGGGGCACTGCTGGGGAAGCACAAGCACCCCCATGAGCTCCCAGACACCCAGGATGGAAGTGGAGGGGGGGGAATGGCCACAGGTCCATGAGCAGGGCTGAGCTGCACAGTCAGCACTGGGAAAAGCAGTCCCCCTCCAGCCCATAAGAGCCCTTCCTCTGCTGGCTACCCCCCCCCCTGCACCATCACAGGGGGTACCCAGCTCCCCTCTTCACAGCAATTGTTTTATTCCTTAAACCCCTCCCCCTCACTTCAACCTCACTCTCCCCTCTAAACACCTAACAATTAAGTGAGCAGGGACAACCTGCACCCCAGGACCACCCTGCACCCCAAGAGGGCCAACTTGCACCCCAGGACCACCCTGCACCCCAGGAGGGCCACCCTCCCACCCCAGGACCACCTTGCATCTCAGCAGGGCCACTCTGCACCCCAGGACCACCCTGCACCTCAGCAGGGTCAATCTGCATCTCAGGACCACCCTGCATCCCAGCAGGGCAAATCTGCACCCCAGCAGGGCCACCCTCCCACGCCAGGACCTCCCTGCACCCCAGGACCACCCTGCACCCCAGGAGGGCCACCCTGCACCTCAGCAGGGTCAATCTGCATCTCAAGACCACCCTTCACCCTATCAGGGCAAATCTGCATCCCAGGATCTTCCTGCACCCCAGCAGGGTCAATCTGCACCCCAACGGGACCACCCTCCCACTTACCTTCCCCTGGGTCATGGCTCCTCGCTACAGCAGCAGCAGGAGGGCCAGGCTGTGGCCGAGCAGCAGCCTCTTCTCCGGGTCCCTTGCACCCCCTGTCCCCGGGTGTCTCGGGGATGTCCCTCAGCGTCACCTCCTCTTTCTAGCACCGTCCGGGAGCGATGGCGCTGAGGGAGGGCTGTACCATTC
The DNA here is from genome assembly GCA_024611195.1 of Ceyx melanurus. Classification (NCBI taxonomy): domain Eukaryota; kingdom Metazoa; phylum Chordata; class Aves; order Coraciiformes; family Alcedinidae; genus Ceyx; species Ceyx melanurus. Next base: position 144 of record JANHGL010000183.1, on the reverse strand, counting down.
CCAGCCTGCAGCACGGGGGGATAAATAAACCAGCTGAAAACGGAGCTGAGAGGCCACCAGCAGCGATGGGAAGGATGCTGGGACACAGCCCTGGAGAGGCAGCAGCAGATCCCACTCTGTAGGGTTGGGAAGCAGCCGCCCCCC
>JANHGL010000182.1:61495-72757 GCA_024611195.1 Ceyx melanurus | reverse complement strand
AATAGTGATAATATTTAATAATAATATTTAATATTATATAACAATATATACTGTATACATTATAATGTGTATATAATATATCTATAAATTACTAGAGTTAGAATATAATAATTACTAGCATTTGAAATGTTCTGTTTCTGTAGGGCACATATGGGACATGTTTTTTTAAAACTTATTGGACAAGGAATTTTGCAGGCTTAAATAAAGGTGACGCTTGGAATTTCTTTACATCAAAAGGGCATGTTTCCCATAAATTGTATATGAGTCAAGGAAAGAAAAAAAATCTCTTGCAGGATTAACATGCCAGACCCAGCTACATAAACAGCAACTAGTACTAGCCTGGAAAGGAAAGTGTCCTGGGAACAGTGAAGGCCAAGCTGTCGGTCTCCAGTATCTTGTCTGCATAGTTCAGAGAGCAAAATTGATGGGATCCTTGATGGCAAGTATTCTGGAGGCAAACATTCATTTTCAGGGAGCTGAAATTACAGCTCTGAAGTATTACCTGTACTCACAGCTGCTAAATAAGTAATCCTGGTATTCCAGATGTCTGTTGAGATCTTGTGGTATAATAAGCTGTAAAACAGACTACAAGAACGCAGGAAATATTAATCCTCACATTTCAGGATAACTACTTCCAGGGCTCAAGAAGGTCAAGATGATTTTTTCCTGAACAGTACATTATTGCTCCCCTCATTAGTACAAAGATTTTCACCTTCAGAAGCCCTGTAAACCCAGAAAATAAAGGAGTGACAAAATACTCTCTTGCAGTACAGCAACGGTTATTCCTTTTTAAAACCAGAAGCATCTGACTTCTCAGGAATTCAGTTTTCTTTTTCAGCTGAATGGAAAACTTTTTTTTTTTTTAATAATAATAACTGGGTTTATATTATTACCAATGGTAATACACTGAAACAGACCCGATTGGCTTAGAACAATTTAATCCAAAGATTTTAAACATTTTCAAATTAAAAGGTTAAAAAAGCAGGAAAACATTGCAGCTGAAGCAGGATTAAAGTTGACAGAAATTTAATGTGTGAAATATATTTCTGCCAGAAAGGAAAAACTGAAGGAGACCGAGATAGTCCTGAAAGAAGAACTTACAAAATGTTGCTTATTTTTGTTACTGGACATTAAATTCCTACTTTTTTGTTTGCTTGTGGGTTTTTAAAAAAAAAAAAAAAAAAAAAAAAAGCCAAGCAAACCATGGAGATATACGGAGAAATAATATATTATTATTGTTTTTGTGAGACAGAAGAGTGAGAAGTAAGCACCTGAATATTCAAGAGAGGAGGATAGGATATTGAAGCTATTTTTTCTATTTCCTTTAAGTATTGTATGTCTCCTCCATTTAAACACCATGGGCTTTTATTTGTGAAGACCTGTATGTAACAGTACCTGTCAACCAAGGGCTGCCCAGGAGGCTCTGATCATTAGCACTTCTAACTGACTTAGGCAGCTCAGCTGCAACATCCTGTTCAGAAATGCAAAAATCTGATCTGTATTCTGATGTAATGAACAGACACGGTATGGATGGTGTTTAGAATAAAAATTTGGGGAAGGGTGAGACTGCCTTAAAGTTTGTGTTTTCTAGACAACAGGGATGGGTTTCAAAGGCTGGGAGACTCTGAAAGGTATGTGAGCTTTCAAGAAGAAAGGTTCTCTTAGGGATTGGTTGAAGCAGTTTCTGCTGACTGAATCAGCTGCAATCATAAAGGTCCTTGTGCTTTGTTGTATTTTTCAGTGTTTAACATTTTCAGATCTTTCAATGGAAACATCAGATGCAATTGATTTTGATCACCAAGAATCAGATTTCTGATCAGGAAGGTCAGTCAGCCATATGAGCTAATGATTCTACCAGACTTTTCAGCATCATCACAGAGGATGCTGTGAGCTACATTCTCCCAACATTTTTCTCCCTGAGCAATTTTTTTGAAAAATGTCTTGTTGACTTCAATGGGTAAGTGAATTTTATTGTCACTGGCAGGAGACCTGATTGCAATTTTTATTACAGGCACAATTTTTTTCCTCAACTTCTATCCCCTATCATTATGCATTGACCAAAGATCTTTTCCTGAGAGTCAATGTTTACACCAGGAAGAGGTGCTTTGGGAGCATCTGTGTTATGCTACAGAACAGACCAGATAGGAAGGAATAAAAAGGTGGTGAAAAATGAGCAGTTCCTCTAATAGCTGTTTCCTTTTGGAAACAATTGTCTTCCCAGTTTTGTTCCAGATGTGCAAATGATCTTGCAAATAAAGTGGAAATAGGATGCAAGATTGATTGTTTTGAGGTCACATTTCTCTATCTTCTTCAGGAAAGAGAGAAATGTTGAGACATTTAGTCTACTGCATGTTCTTTCTAAAATATGGTGCCAAGTTTTCTGCTTTTTTTTTTAATTAAGAAAATATACTAAGTGAAGACGGATTCACCATCTTCTGAAGCTCACTTAATTCACTTCCCTGTATTGAATAATTCTTTTTGGTGACATTTTTAGTTTCATGACTTTGCATTTCAATTTTTGATGGATGAAAAGATGTGTTAGCAAGAAAGCAGGAGTGGTACCACCAGATTTTGGCAGAAAGTAAGTTTAATAGCTGAAATAAAATGTAAGGGACAAGCGTGGCCCAGTTTCCTACTGAACTAAATGCTCCCATATCACCCCATACACAAGCAGCAAAGGAGATAATCTATCTGCAGGGATACAGCTCAGTTACATAAAGATTTCATTTTCCTCCTGCTATAAAAGCAAAATGAAGAGAAATTACAGTTAGATGGCAGGTGAGTTATGAACGATAACATGAAAGTGCAGAATAACTCATAACCAAGATTCTTCATTAGAAACATATAATCATATTTCTTTCCCTAAATTTCAATTGTTTGCTGAAGCATTTGCATACCACAAATCAAAACAGTAGTAAGTGGGCTCTGGCTTGAGATTCATCCTCTGAGAAAGAACAGCAAAAAGCACAGCCTGATTTAAACAGCCCACTCAGAAATCTAAGCCCAAACATAGGCCATAATATTGCAAATAAAAATCTTGTTCACAGGCAAGGACTCCTTGTTCTTGAGATAGTTGGGGCAAAAACTACATTTTCCTGCTTCATTTTTGAACTTGCTCCTGGATGATCTGTAGAGCAAAAAAATTGATCCAATGAATGCCAAAGGCATCAGTTGGATGATGGGAGTTCATGGGTGGCTAGTCTGCAGCAAAGGAGTTTGCCTGTGCATGCCTTCCAAGATTCAAGTCTTTGTGAACAGTTGGCTCTTCTACGCCCCCTCCAGCCACACAACTGAAGAGTAGGAGAGAGAGAAAAGCAAACTCCAGGAAGGAGCCTGAGAGAAGCTGCAATTAAAATAGGCCTGGCCAAACGCCAGCCCTGAATACCTCTAGATACAATGGATCCTAAACCTAAATTAGGCCAACTGCCAGGCTTGGGGATGCATGCACAACCATAATCTCCCCAAACAGACAGAGACAGCAAAGTGCAATTAAGTGTTCTCAGTTAGCCAGTCAGACAGAAATCCTCAGGCATAGCAACACTTGCCAAACATTTTCTACATACAATACGAATACCAACCAAAAAAAAAAAAATTATTATTCCATTTCTATCACTTTGGAGAAAAAGATAAAATCTGAGATCTGGGAAGAGAAATATTAAAGCACGTGTAAGGACAGAGCTAGGAAAAAAAATATTTCAAAGCTATTTTTTGACAAGAACATGTGCCTATCCATGAATGGCACTGATTTTTTTTCAATAACAAGGACAGTTGCAAAAATGTTGGTGGAGAAGCAACAAATTAACTAAGAAAACAACACAGCAATATACTTTGGCTACATTTTATGTTTGCCGCATTCTCAGCTTGTACAAGACAGACTTTCAGTAATTCCCTCTGACACCATCACCATGATGCAATTTACTCCCCCCATTAGACTTAGTTATTCAGCTTTCTGTGAGAAAAAAAAAAAATTTAATATTATTTCTTCCTCATAATGTGGAAGCAATAATGAAATATATGACAGAAAAAGCAAGCTGGAATTAGGGTACCCCTCAGTCCAAATAAGAAAAAGCTGGAGAGTCCTGCTACAGCCTTGTACCAGGAGCCAACTGCAGGGACTGCCAATGAGGGGAAGCCAACAGCCAACACTGCTTAGGGTCCAGAGTCAGAAGAGAGGTTTCGTTATGAAAAAATGCCACTATAAAGAAACCAAACCCTGCAAACACGAATACATGCAACCAAAAGCAGTCCAGGTGAAAAGAACCATGTGGGTGGGGTTAGCTCTCACAGGCTACTGCACTGTGGGGCTCTCACTGTCCTTCATGTTAAAGAAAAGATTCAGTCTCAAGTTTTGAGTACCAGGATTTAGTATCTCCCCACATCTCATCCCCCTTCTCCAGCATAGAAAAGGCCAGGATGTGTTGAGAGTGATGGTTATGGCTTACCTGGACATCCACAGGAGCCTGCTGTGTGGGAAGCACACTGCAAAAGGGTGTGCTGGGACACACAAAGCCAGGGCTGCTGGTGCTGGGGCAGGGGATAGCCCCAGAGCACGCTTACGAGATGGCTGCTGCAGCCCAAGGAGGGGAAAACAGCACAGCAGGTTAGTAAGGCAGCAGTAGACCTTGGATTGGGTCAAAGGACACTGGAGCTGGAATACACACCCACCTGTGCCTGCTGGTTGCTCAGCTACCTGCCAGCTGCACAAGGGTGAGTGGGATCAAGGATACAGGTCAGAGTGCAAGCCCTGACTCTTAGAGGTGTAGGCTACTCATCCTATAGGTAAAAATTAGGGATAATTTTAGGACATTGCTCTAAAAACTCTAAAGATAGGGATACAAATACTTCTAATAACTGCAGGGCCCAGTTGGTGAACTGAAAAACCTGGCCTAATTAACCAGACTTTGCAATAATGACATCAGCTTTGTCCTCGTACTTATTAGTTTCAGCTGTAATAACTAAGTGTCTTTTTTGCTTTCTTCTGCACACAACATTTATGTGGAGACCATAAAAAATAAACCTGGGAATACTGAATCTCACTTGAAAAATTAATCCATATATAAAATTGCTCAGTTATCAATCACTAACATTTCTAGGAAGTCAACAATATTACAAGAAAGAAATCTCAAAGATTTCTGTTACCTTTTCTCCCATCCTGACAAAGAGAGAATCACAAGGTATTCATTATCTGTTTTTCTCTTTTATGGTTGACAGAAGCAAAGAAAGTCTTCCAAAGAAGCACATAAAGAACACATGTAGTGGTTGCCACTATCCAGCCAAACTCACCCCAGCTGTAATCCTGCTTGTCTCTGTAACATTCCATTTCCAAAGCAGATGAACCAAATTCATAAAAAGAATAAATAATAAAATGTACCAATTTTATTATTTAATAATAAAATGTACCCTCTAGTAACAGTTATAATGTGTCCTGATATAGATTTAAAATCTTAACTGTCTCTTCAGAAATGGTATAAGGAAATTGTGCTGAACTGTTCTTGGACATCTGCATGGAAAACACCAAATATATTCCAAGTCATTGTTAACTGCCACAACTTGCATATTGCTACTTTGAACACAGCCAATCCAAGTATGTGCAAAAGATCTTATAGAAGTGTTTTACATCAGGGCACCAGGCCAGAGAATATTGAAGTATATTAACTGCCTTCCTGTCTCTAGAGATTTTAATACGACGAATGCTTGAACTCCTGTTAGCCTTGTTACAAGAGTTACGATGCAGTAACTGTTCATCTGAGCACAACCAGTCCATTATAAACATGAGCAAAATGGATACTACCCTCCAGTGAAATCTAAGCACTGTTTTTTTATCTTTTTTTTCCCTATCTTGAAAAAAAATTAGAGTTAAATTTTTCATTTCAACACTACAATAAACTTTGCCTCCTGATTTAAAAGGCTACATAAAATGGGTGAGGTGTTTTGGGTTTGGGGTTTTTTTGTTTTGGTTTGGGTTTTCTTTGTATCATTAGGGCATTAAATGTTGGGTTTTTCTTGTAAATACTCTAGAGAATTAAGTGCACAAATTCATTTAGAAGGTGAAATAAATTTCATTACTTTAAGAAAAACATGGTTTGCTACTGCAGCCCAAGGAAAACTTATTTTTGAACATCATACCAGCTACAATTGAAACTAAAGCTATGTTGATGGAAAGAAGGATAAAAACAATTTTGTCTATCAAAGTCAAAGAGTAAAGCAGAAATTAAACTTTTCAAAACCTTTGTTAGAGATAGAAAAGTTTTCTCTGAGGGGAAAACCAACAGAAACAAGTGAAAAATCACTCCTGTATATATTCCTTCTATTGTATTTTACCTTTTAAGTCTTTTAAGCTCCTTCCTAATCCACAGTTATAGAAGTATTTCAAAATACAGAACTCAAGGGATAAATGTTCTGTGGTTTATCCTACATATGGAATCATTTACTTAACACCCAAATTGCTTGTGATATTAGGAAATTATTGTATGTTTTCTTATCCCTATCTAACATGTCAAGAAACATTCTTTTCCCATGGAAAAATACTAGAACTCATAATATACTCCACTGCTGTGGGTCTGAAGGAATTAGTCAGATCTAAGTGTCCTTCCTGCACTTGAATTAGCTGCACAATACAAATGAATAAGTCAGTCCTTAGCCACATTATCTGTGGAAGGAGATGGCTTTCAGAAAATTCCAGACAAGGCATCTGTCCCCAGCCAGCCACTGTTGACACTTCCCAGGGCATTTTGGGAGAAACAGTGGTCTTCCCACTCCTTTACATCCATACCACTCCCTGGACTCAGGTAGACCATCTTCTTTGCTGATTCTGCAGCTCAATAAGGTTTTACATAAGTCTCAGTTACTGCATTATTGTGTTGTGTATTACCTCAATATGTGATCAGTCTGCTCTACCGTTGCTCAAGATTTGTGTGTTTTCAAAATTAAAAAAAAAAAAGGGTCATGAGCAACATTCACTTCCAAAAAGTGCAACAACACATGGACCTGACATGCATACAGTAAAAGCTTGTAGTTACCTACAAAACCCCATAAAAAGTTACATCTAGTACAGTAAAAATCACTAAGCATTTTAATGCAGATTTCAACCCTGCAAAGTCTACAGAATTTAGTCCTCTTGAAAATAAACTGTAAAACAAGTACTAGATGAAACAGAAGTTATTTTATAGAATTCATAGAACCTGCTTTACAAGTATAAAGAATGTGTACTATTTATCTGCATATGAAAGTAATTAAAATTCAAAGCATTAACATGAATAGTAAGAATAACAAGAACTTTAACAGGTCCCCATGGAGCATAGGCTAAGCTGGTTTGTTTGGCTAAACTCCTTTTCATAAATATAACTGCAGTAGAATTGTGCACACAAGAACAATAAAGCAGAGTAACTGCCTGAAAAAGAGAAACAAATAAAGGTGAACAAAGCAGAAAAGATTGAGTAAATGTAAATCCAGTGTAGTAAATATAAACGAGAATTAAAGATGACTGCATCAGCATGTAGTGAGGAAGGCAGCTAAACAAGTATTGCTGTCTCACAGCAACTACCCTTATCTTCTGCTGCCTGGCCTGTTTCATGTCACAAAACCAACACAAAAGCAATAAAAGTAACTTCTGAAAACAATATAATACAGAAACATTAGCATATACAGCATGTTTTTTCCAGACAACGACCAAAGAGACTTCAAAAGAAGTTTCCCTGCAGCTTGCCCCTTCTGATGCTGTAAATGCACCCGACTTGGCTGCTTGTTAGTTTGCATCAAAGCAAGCAGTCCTCCCTCAGAGGAGTATCTTTTATCAACCTCTTAAGTATTTTACGCATCAGTTTTTCATATATGCTCTGAGGACACAAAAGAATCCTGTCACTCCAACCCCTGCTTTAACTGGAGTTGATTAACCATCTAGAACATATTAACTAGGGACACATGACAACATACATCTCTCCATCTCTACTAAATGGATTTTCAAACTTTCTTGAAAGAGCTCCCAAAGGGCTGTATTATAATACAGTTTTAAAGCACACGTGGAAATGAGTGATAGTTGTCTGCAAAATATAACATTCTGACCCAAACATAAGCCCCAATCAGCTTGGACATGAACAGAGTAGGGCAGGAAACTTGGAGAAGTCACTGAGAAAGTTGTCCCAACATAAGTCTTTCCTTCTTATTTTTGAGAGGCCCGAGACTACCCTTCACTAATCAGGTTAGAACCACAGTTGGCTTTCCAAGCATCTGTTTTTGACACTTCACAGCCTGGTACAGCACAGCTTAGACTTTCATTAGGATGGGTGGAAAGATTTGATAATTAGAAGAGGAACTACAAAAAACAGTCTTGGCAGAAGAAATATGGACCTAAAGGTATGTGTCTGTATGGACGTGGTCTTAAGCCTGCTCCTTGAATTTGGAGCCTCCAACAGACATTACTCATAAAACAAAACCAGGAAACTAAAGTGGTGGTTTTTCAGTTTCACCCTTTAGTCAAATGCTACAGAAGAGTTTTGTCTGGACTTGTTCTCCCTGAAACGTTTTGACATTTTTTGTCATTTCTCCAGTGACGGTGCAGGCTCCTTTAATCAGTTCTTGTAAAACTGGGCTTTGAATCTTTGCTTCATTTAATACTTACATGCATAACATGCAGTAGAGAGCAGACAGAAAGGAAAACCCGCAGTGACTTGGTTGGTTTATTTTAAATGTTAATTATTTTAATGTGGCACAAGTCAAAATATTAAAATCATTTCAATATGTAGCATATGTGTATACATATTTGTAGACACAAAGCTGCAGTAACAATGTCTGCACCAACAAAGCAAAATCTAATAATATTAATTTCAATTATCTGTGGTGAATTGCACTGATGCAACACTGGAAATCTTCTAAATGGAAACAATGTGCTCAGACACATCAGTTTATGCTTCTCTCTATAAACAGCTTTTTGCAATATTTACTTTCATCAGCATCAGCCTGTCTACTCACATTTTTGAATCACAGCAGGTTCCTGCAGTATAAGAGCCTTAAGAATAATAAAACAAATGTCTTACTGATTCAAGAGATTAGCCTCTAGCACACATAACCATTATTCGGGCTATAACACAATTCACAGCTGGTTAAAAGAGATGTGCTGTGCAGGAAGGGTCTGTCCATCACCCAGGCCTGATGCATTAAGTCTTTATTTTACCTGTTCATACATATTTGCTGTGCTCTAAGGTTCAACAGTGAACATGAATGGAAGTCTCACAGCAACACCCCTCTGCCCCCCATTTTTGTTTGGGTTTTTTTGAGCTTAGGGGAGGGATTAATATTTCTTACGTATTCTATTAAACAGGGATAGTAGGTGTTTACAGTAGGATCATCACTCAACAGAGATATTTTAGTGGAGTATTTGCCTCCATTGCATTGCTGACAAAATAAAGTAACAGTAGCAATGGCAAGTTGACATTTGTTTTCATAAAGATAATTATTTAAAGTGGCAGTAGCAACTCTCTTGGTAGAGAAAGAAAAAAGCTGCTTTCTTTACAGTGCAGACTTGAACTATAGACATAGTAAGAACACCTCAAGATAACAGCCAACAGAAAAATGTGACTGCTGTGAGTTCTGGTTTATGTCCCAACTACCACATATGCTCATTTTCTGACAATGAACAGGCTCAAGCAAAGACATTTTTAGATAACAAAAAGGAGGAATTAATTTAGAAATAAAAAAATACTTAATTCTCTGGTTTTCTGGACTTTAGTAAAGCCTTTGACTTTGTCTCCCACAGCATTTTCCTTCAATAACTTATGGTGCAAGGCTTGGATAAATACAAATTGGTTCAAGGGCTGGGCTGAAAGAGTGGTAGTGAATGGAGCTAAATCTGGCTGGTGTCCAGTCACAAGTGGTGTTCCCCAGGGCTCAGTACTGGGGACTGTTCTCTTTAATATCTTTATTAATGAACTGGATGAGGGGATTGAGTGTACCCTCAGTAAATTTGCAGATGACACCAAGCTAGATGAGTGTGTTGACCTGCTAGAAGGTAGGGAAGCTTTACAAAGGGACCTAGACAGGATAGATCAGTGGGGCAAGGTTAATTGCATGGGGTTCAACAAGGCCAAGTGCTGAGTCCTTGCAGCTGCAAGTTGGAAAAGGACCTGGGGGTATTGATAGCCAATTAAATATGAGTCAGAAGGCCAATGGCATCCTGGCTTGTATTATTGTAAACACTGTGGCCAGTAGGAATAGGGAGGTAATCATCCCCCTGTATTCAGCTCTGGTGAGGCCATGCCTCGAGTTTTGCATTCAGTTCTGGGCCCCTCACTATAAGAAGGAGATCAAGGTGCTGGAGCTTGTCCAGACAAGGGCAAGAAGGTTCTTGAAGGGCATAGAGCACAAGTCCTATGAAGAGCAGCTGAGGGAGCTGGGGTTGTTTAGTCTGGAGGAGGCTGAGGGGAGACCTTACTGCTCTCTATATCTACATGAAAGGAGGCCAGTGTGAAGAGAGGGACGGCCTCTTCTCCCTGGTGATGTGTTTAGGCTGGATATTAGGAAACATTTCTTCACTGAAAGGGTTATCAAACATAGGAGTGGTCTGCCCAGGGCAGTGCCCTGAAGGCATTTAAATGAGTGTGGATCTGGTGTTCAGGGACATGGTTTCAGTTTAGTGGTGAGCTTGCAGTGTTGGGTCAAAGGTTGGACTAGAGCTTGAAGGTCTCTTCCAACCAAAGACACTCTGTGATTCCTTGCATTTAAAAATAATGCTTAGAAATCTCAGTCTGAGTTGTAGATTTGCTTTCAAGGCAAACAAGGATAAACCTGCTAGAGGATAAATGTGGATGAAGTCCTGTGCACCGTTTCAGGAAAATGATAGAAAGGATAGCACACTGAAAACTGAAGGAACAGCACTTTGCCTAAGGGATCACACTTTGTCTAGGTATGCTAATGGGAAGTTATTTTAGACTAAGCAAGACTATTACTTGACCTTCCCTAAAACCAAATGAGGCAATGCTAAATACTAGATAGTCTAGAACATCTAGATGAAACCTCACAAGAATATAAAGACCTCATTAAAAGAGACTGTACTGAAAACAAATTAAATATGAGAAGCAAAGAAGTGAAGCCCCACCAAAATTATTCACAAATTTTCATGTAATAATGACATATTATTCCGTGGTTCATTTGGCTTGTTGCTGGTGGAAGGGAATATGACACAGCTCTGCACACTGGGCTACACAGAAAGTGGCCACACTGGGAGGCAGAGTTGATCAATAACAAACCTGTTATGATACCACATGTAAC
>JANHGL010000182.1:0-59504 GCA_024611195.1 Ceyx melanurus | reverse complement strand
GCCTATTCAAAGCAACACAATGGAAGTCAATAGCCTGAGTGCATTGGTGATTTTCCCCTTCCACAACAAACTCAAAGACACATGATCTTTGATAACATGATCAGCACCTCAGTAAATCCCCTTTTGCTTCTCAGACATATCTTACTAAAGTTCCAGTTGAATATAATAGGGATAGAAAGAAAACAAATTCATCTTATATTAGTATCTCAACAATACACAAGTATGCTAGACTGTGAAAAATAAATCTACTTATATTCATTATTCTATATGTACTAGTGCTTTCTGCAGTGGTTTTGCAATCAATGGTCCTGTGGTCACCCCACACCTGTATCAATAAAACCTTCACATTCACATCACAATGTATTGGATTTCTAGAACAATATCCAATGCATTCTGTATCAGATCATGTGTGCACTGCTGTCACTTTAAATATCTCAACAAGAAGACTAGAGAAATACGCTTACCTAATACTTTTGTTAAAGCTACCCTTTCATGTTATTACCCTTTTACAGGTGCACTAAGTTGTTTGCTTTGTCATTTAAGAAACTGCTGCTTCATTATCTTGGAATGCATTGTCTACACTGAAGGCTGAAGGGAATTATATTGATATCACACTTCAAAACCAGCATATCTTGATTAATGCCCTCTATTGCAATGAGGAGTCATACTGCAGTGCTACGGATTTACCTGCCTATGAATGTAAATAAAAGTGAGAAGAATGAAAGAAGGGTGCCTGGTTTATTTGATGGTGATATTTTGCTTTGTTTTTTATTTTATCTAGCCATGGAACTGATGGAGACAAACTTAATAGTCAAGAAACCTCCTCATTTCTTTCAATTTTAGAATAAGGACTTATAAAGTGTTAATTAGGCACTCTGAGAAATGGGAATTATTTTAACATTTTGGATACATGACAGTAATTCAGAAGTGAAGACATCTACTTTATGTCATCTAACTATGCTTCTCTTGAATGTTAGAAGCATCCACTAAAGAACAAACATAACTCTAGAATCCTTGCGAAACAAAGCAATTTTTTTTATTTTTTTTTAAGCAAGCCAGTCATACTAATTGAGAAAACCAGCACATTTGCATTAAGTATAAATGCTATAAGGAAATACAAGTTTTCTATTCCTCACCACTCAAGTCAGCAACCACTCTGAAAGGCTGCCCTTGTTTTATCCAAGGCTCACGTTGTCTTTTGTGCTTTCTCTATCATCCTTCTCAGTGACAGTGCTGGATCACAGAGTTGTATCATGATGTAATAGCTAGTATCTCAGGAACAGTTAATAATAAAACTGCCTTCCTCTTAACTTCTTTGAAAGGCAGAACCACAGAACACCTCATCCCACATCTTCTCCCTGTCACTCACGTGCTTACTGAGGAGGCACCTGTAAGCCAACAGTTCCCATCATTTGAGCTCCTCAAGTGGACAGAAATACACACTGAACAGTGCAAGAGAAGAAATTGGGTCTTGACAACTTCAGATAAAAACCAGTCCCCCTATTTCAATGGTACCATTAGAAAGTACACACTGGTAATAAAATGCAGGGCTTAGAAGCTAATCAGCCTTACATGTTATTTACAAGCTAAAAGAGATATGACACTGATGTAATAAGTATCAGTAGAGTAGTTGGGACTATGCTCAGTTTGGATCATCAACATACTTAAAAGAAAGGCCAAAAAAAATATTATGACAAGGTTTATAAACACAAACTGTAGAAAAAGCTTAAGACTGTCATTTGAACAAGACAAGACAGTTGTGGAAGGCAGTGAGAGAGAAGTGGGACACAGAAGTCTTCCAGCATCTAAAGATCACCATAAAGGTGACAGTGATAAATATTCACCACATCCACTTGCAATAGAACTAGAAGAAGATGGCTTATCTTGCAGTAAAGATTATTTAGTTTGGCTACCAAGGAGACTCTTCCCAGAAGGATACTGAATCACTGAAATAACACATGGAGAAAGCTGTGGACTCTCTTTACTTTTCTTCTAAACATATGAAAGATTAATTTCCATCATAGATAACAAAAATTTTTAAGACCTACATTTATATATTCAAGGATAATATTTATTTTTATAATATCTCTTGGGGGGTCAATAGTTGTTTTCTCTTGATATCTGTGTACATTTTAAAACCCCATAAGCATTTGTATTGATTAAATCAGCACAATTTAAATTCAGAGGAGTCAAATAAACCCACTTGCTTACCTTAAGCAAGAACCTTTATGTTAACACATGCAGCTATTTCTCTGTTTGAGGTACTTTCCACTTTTGCTTCTTGAAATGGATCTTAACCTTCTTGACTTTTGAAGACCTTTGCCTTAACTCTAGTTCCTACCCAGTTCCATCTTTTTTTCTCTATTTTATGGCCTTTTTTAATTACTCTCAATGTCATATAATCTCCCCCCTGCCCAGCTGCAGAATCTTGTTAGCAGAAAACACTATATGGCCAGAGGTCTGCCACCTAGCAATGGAAAACAGAAAGAAAGAATGTTGTCACATATGGAACAACGTGAACACACTTCAAAAACTTCATCGGGAGGAGAAAAAACCAACAAACCACAAGAACAACAACAAAAAAACCCACCCAAACACACAGACAGAAAAAACCTAACACAAACACCAAACAAAAACAAACAAAACAAAAACAAGACAGAAAAAAGGGGGTGGATGGGCAAAGAGTGAAGAAGGCCTCCCAATAATACAGTTGCTAATTTACTCACATTCTTTCTAAAAATATATTCATGAAGTTATTACAGTGCTAGTTCTATTACTACACCTACTGTATTCTATTCTACGCCTGTAGAACAGTACAGGTGGATTTCTTACACAAAGGACAGGGGTCAATTCCCAATACAGAAACTCCCAGATTTTTCTGCAGTTAACAAAAAAAAACCAACAAAAAAACAAAAAAATCACTCACATTTAATTTCTTCTCTGTTTCTTGAATACCAAATAATATGGATAAAGCATGGATGCTCTTCAAGATGCAGATGTAGAATAAAAACTCCCAACACTTAAATCAAATTTGAGTTTTAGTTTCCAACACAAAGTGGAAAACTCAGCATGTGCAATACATTTGCTCTGAGATATTTCAAGGCACAGAAATAATAAATTAATGAGTAAACAGTATTGGAAAGCCACTCTCATAAGTCACTCTGCACACATGCACTCACGAGACTTTCCCAGCTGCCCGACAAGGACTTTACAAGTCAACAAAATCTGTAATTCTTTCCTTGCTAACTCATCAATGCAATTGGTGCAACATTCCCATCTCAAGTTAGCTTCTCCTTCACATATAATGTAATGTGAAGAAGTATTTTAACATTAGCACAGGACTTAGTCTAACAGATAAACTCTAACCAAAGACTGGTTTCTGACACTAACCTTCTAAACTGAGCTAAAAGTGCCCTCAAGTTAATATAATTTTGTACATGTGTAGACAACTTTTAAAAGAAACTGGGTACAGGTCAGAAATGAGAATACAATTAATGTAGGAACACAGGTCTGCTAAGCATTTTCCTGGCATTTCTATTCAGCCTGTAAAACAGGCTGTAACAGTCCCTTGTAGTCCTATATCCAGTAAGGAAAAATTAGGACTGCTTTTATCTCCTGTACCTATTTCTTCTCCCTGTTGAAAGGTGCATGCACAGAACAGGCTCTTTCCTTTGTACATGGGTACTCCAGAAGCTGCAGCTGTACCAGCTGCAGTTGAAAAAAACTTCCACCAGATCAGAAAAAAAAAAGTTCACCCTAGTTGTTCTTTAGAAAGGACAAATATCAGCTGTCTCCGTAAGATATCCAGATCCCTTTCACTCACCATCAGGCCTCCTATAAGCAGATACTGCCACAGAAATGATTTTAAGCTACTGAATGCAACTGTAGTACTTTTTAAATGGCATTAATATACCTCTAAATTAAATATACTTGTACAGTTATAGGAAAGACCAGAAAAATCATGATGCTGCTAGGAAAAGTAACAATAAAAGGTTATACTCTTCAATATTAATTTTTCACTGGTATTTCCAAAGCATTACTTAGCTAATTGTAATATTTTCTTTGAATAGTAAAATACAACCCCCTCAAAAAAAACCAACAAAAAGCAAAAAAAACCAACAACCCAAAACCACACCAATAAACACCAAACCAAACCAACAAACCAAAAAAACAACACAGAAACTGTAGTTTTGGCCAATGATATATATTCCCAATAATTTTGTCAGAGTGAAAAACTTTTAATCCTACATGAAACCAGAAAAAGTCTTCCTGTAAGCAGGCATTTCTTTTAAAGCTCTTGGTTCTTATGCTGAAATGGGAAAGACTGTTGCAAACTCTTCAGCACCTCTTCAAAATCATTCCCATCAAACATGCACCAAGATGATTGTCAAAAGCATTGCAGCACTGGTAATGGAGTGAGGTGGAATGGATCTCAGAATATAAAAATGCAGAATGAAGCCACTGAAAAACATTTGAAAGGAAAAAATACCCATCATAAGTATTTCCTCCCATTAATTTAAAATTCCCACTCTTTCTTGGCTTCCTACTGATGAGCTAAACTAGTTGCACATTCTGTTTGCTCATACTGAGCACGCTTTGTAGTCCAGCACTTGAACTTTATGTGCAACGTTAGCAAGAAGGCAATTATTTTTTTTTCAAAATTCAGAATATAGACAATTATCTTCTAAATGAGTTCAGAACATACTTTTTACTACCATTCAGTGCAAGCTGTATTTTTCTTTAACTAGTAAATCGGTTGAGGGAGTCTCATAGAAGTGGTAAGCTTTTATTTTTTTCTCTCCTTACATTTCTGAAGAAATTTTGCCATCCTGGGGCTCTGGGCACCTGTTTCATAAATTAATGCAGAAAGATAATAGCTGCCTGTAGACAATCACTTCAGCCCACTCACCCTCACAACCTTGAAGGGGGGGTGGAAGAACAGGTTTTGTAGCAAGTCCAGCAGTTAACATTCTTTTAGTCCAAAGAGGAGATCTAAAGCCAAGTACTCCCAAATGAGAACACCCTGCAGCAAAATCCCTTCATATTGAGGAACTCTAACTGAGCAGTTTTGCTGTTACCAGGGAGGGTAGAGGGGTTGAGGGAGAAAAAAAAAAAGGGGGGGGGGGGATTAACACTACAGAACATCAGACTCAACCCATTTACAGATGTCTAGCTTAAATACACATTTAATATTGCAAATGTTTTAAGCAGAATACTGGATGTATAATAGTGGAATACTGGTCAAAATGCAAAGAGAGCTATGAAGCTATGAGACCCTGCCCCTCCATTTGAGCAGTACAGTTCTGAGGAAAAAAACAGAAGCATCAAGTTCCTCCCGATAAACTGAATACTGTGATTAGACACAGATGTCTGCAGAGTTGTAAGCAAAAACACACACAAATAACAAAACCCACCACACAAAAACCAACAAGAACAACAACAAAAACCCAAAGAACAAAACCAAAAAATCAACATGCACACAAACACACACACAAAAACTCCAAACCAAAAGCACCAGCAAAAAAAACTTTGCTGAAGAACTATAGCCATGACTGAGAGTTCCATAATTCACTTACTCTGCCACATCATCTTCCAAATGATTCCAGCAGAATTCAAGTCTTCATACACTAATTCCATGTCTTCACTGAATGAACTGGGCATTTATTTCATAGTGTCACTACTGTGCTACAAAAACACACCTCTGGCAGTAACAGCTCAGCCCTCTCATTTTTCTTAGAAATGCTTTATTTGAAAAGAAAAAAGAAAAGAACACATGTACATGCACCATGTGCAAGCTCAAGGAGAACAGAACTTGATTTCTACTTCTCTAGAAGCATTTCAGGTCAGTGAAGCTTTGTATCCTGGTTAATAAATCCATCCGAGAAGGTGTAAAGGTGACTTAAAACTAAACAGTGGTGGCAATATCACTCAAAAGTACTTCAAATTGAAAAGCAACAAATTACTCAGGGCAGCACACTTCAGGAACAGGGATGATGAGGAAAAATTTATGGTTGGTATGTATGTCCCCACTGTTTAGTTGCACCAATTTTGGTTGAAGGCCACATGCTAATCCATGACCTTCTTTATGTGAAGTTCCACAGCGGACTTTATGTGAAGCCACGGAGGACTTGGTGCTCCTCTGCAAGGACAACACTGGTCCTTGAGGTTAGAGTGAAGGGTATAGGGAAGAGCTTTCCCATCTCCTTGTCACTTGATACTGTCACTGGAAGGCTAGAAAGGTCCCTTCACACAAACCTCTAGAAATAGACACCAAGTGGACCAAGTGGACACCTCACTGATAGACCAAGATCATTTATCCTTCTAGTCTCCTAGCTGCTATTTCCAGCACTCATCAAGAGCAGGTTGGGATATACAAAAGAATCACCGCAATATCTACCTCCTAGCAAACATAATCTCCAGTTGTGGGCAAGTGACACATTGCTCCAGGTCCTGCATGCCTAGGTTAGCAAAGGAGTGCAAACAGGCAAGTGCAGACAAAAGGGGACAAAAAAAGTACTGACAGACTTTTATAAACTTTGTGGGACTCAGTATGTTTTATAGGAGACAAGTATTATGATCATGTAATAAATGGCAAATTTTGGCTTTATGACTAAGTCAAAAAGAAATACTAAGAGTAGAATAAAGAAAGCAATGGTGTGAAGAGAAAATTTTCAGATCTTAAAACAGTTAAATAAAGGACATAAAATCATCACAGATACGATATTAATACATCTGATTACATTCAGTTTTCAATAACTTAACATCTGAATGGTAAGTGGTATCTATCTGTAGCAGGCTGGCCACCTGTTACTCTGTTAGAACGACTGTACCACAATCCACTTTACCAAGTTCAAAAAGGTTTACACGTATAAACATTCATATTTCAGTAACAAAGCACAGACATTCCATTCTCCATATTATTGGTTTTGATACGTTCTGTGTTTAATAATTTATCTAAGTGCTTGAAGAGGCAGCTGTTCAAAGTACATGCTTTTTTTGAGGTAGGTTTCTTGATGTCACCTTCACTCCTGACTTGCACAGGGTCAATATGACCAAGTAAGGGCAGTCAGTCACTGCAGAAACTCGTTGCACTGCTAAGTGCTGAGGGTGGAATCGTTCAGGGGAGACGACACCACCTGGCATTCAACAGCACAGCACAACTTGCTTTTTTCCAGATGCTTCACCTGTTCACCATCCTCAGTGTCAGTTAACTAAAGAACTGCAACTCCTCGCTTACTGCTCCATACATATTCCATTCTCAACCAGTTAAACCCTCAAAGAGCACTCGAGGAGCCCCTGACAATTCTCATTAGTGGCAAAGCTGAGAGAACTGCAGGAAGAGATGGGAATGGCTACCCTGGCTTCCCTTCACAGATAGACTGTGATATCACAATCCTGGGGGAAATCCAAGCTACAGCTACATGATGTAAACTGGTCAGTCACACCAGCAGCCACAGGTGCTCTCCAAACCAGTGTATCCAGCCTGAAGCACTGACATGCAATCATGGCTAAAAGTACCACAAAATTCCCTTCCCATCTTTTCTTAACTCAAGCAACTAACAAGTAGAAGCATGGCCTTTTATTATTATCACACTCTAAGATAGAAAAACCACAGCTACTGCACTGTAAGCATTCAGTGAAATGATTTAATTCTCTTTATTTTCTAAATCACACCAAATAAGAAACAGTACTGGACAAATTATTAACATAATAAGGTATATTAAACCCTATTCTGTAATATAGAAGCACCGGAATGTTGGCTAGGCATTAATGACACTCATTTTAGCAACAAAAATACCAGGTCTAAACACACATGCATTCTATTTTATAAAGAAAGATGAGAAACATACGGGCAGCAGCCAGAACATGCACCATCTACACACTTGGGAAAGAATTTGTCAGTAAGACAAGTAAGGAAGAGTTCGCTTTCTCCAGCCATGAGGACAGACTAAATTCATCCCTTCTCATTCCATGGAAACTATGAATTAGCTGAAGATCAAATCTGAGACAAGTGAACACTGGTACACTTTGGTTCTCTAGTGCAGCGATTGCATCTGAAGATTGTGGTCTGCTGAAGACTGAATTGAAGCTTTATGCTTCAGATTCACCAGAGATGGGTTTTGATACAGCAATCGAAAAAACTGAGATTTGCACACTGAGTAAATTATAGGTAAGACACATGCTATTTGAGATTAAAGTGCTACAGTACCTGAAAATGTTAAGATACATAACAAAACCTCAGCAGCATTCAGATTTGAAGGCTGTCAGGAAGTTTTTTCAGTTATTTCTGCATCAGCCATGTGACTTAAGATGCTCTGAAGAAATAAACTAGGCATAGATGTCGCATGCATAAGAACTAAAAGCAGTGCTATTAACCAAGTTGGATTTATCCCATATACTTAGCAGAATTATGACCAATAATGTACAACTCTGACAATTTAAACCTGACTTCAAAGCCCAGAGTTTTTACTTCTGTTTTCAAAATTCCACAGGAAAATTAAATATTAGTTGCTCATTCCTTTCACGTGGTAGAAATCTGAAAAACAGATCTCTGCAGGCAGGGCCTTTCTTGTCGAGCAGCTCAATCAGGTGAAAAAATGAGGTCACATGAGCCACAGAATTTCACATGAGTGCCCAGTGAAACAGAACAGAACTCCTCACCCTGTGTGCTCCCTAGTGTATGAACACACCCATCCTGGGGGGAGGCGTTACCTACAGACAAGAGCTCACCACTGCGAGAATCCCTTCCACGATTCAGGGGTCTGAGAGACACATCAAATGCAAGAAAGGAATCCCTCCCCCTGCCCAAGAACAACTTAAGCAATTGGTGCACTCAGTTTAGCAAGATTTGCTGCTAAATTTCATCTCTATGTATGTGAAAGACAGGGTGTTTTTGCCTTTAAAAATTTAGTAGGCAACTAAACTGAACATTATACACAGTAAGCATCTTAGTATTTTATTTGTTGCATCTTTTATACAGAATAAGCTTCACTGATATTTAATTCACTGCAGTACTCTGCAGATATAGCAACAAAAGATTACATTATAAACAAAGCAAAATTTTTACTGTAAAAAAAGTTTAGATATGTAATTTTTTCAGTTGACAAACAGCATCACAATTATGAAAAAAACCTGAAATAAGCACTTAAGCTAAGGCCAATTTTTTTCATTTCCATTGATAGTTTTTCTGTATTTATCTGTATTTTTCTGTATTTATCATAAATAGTGGAAGCTAAACTCCAGCAACTAAAAATAAACATATCTATAATTCCTAGCAACCAGGATTCAAATAATGCAGAAAACATACAACAACAAAAAAGTTTCTTTTCACTTAAGTTGACATCTGAGATCTATTTACACTATATATGTTAAAATTCCACAAGATGATGGAGGACAAAGGAATTTTGAAATAACCTGTTAAGCATTACCAAAAATGGCACTTTTGTAACTCAGGTCTGGGATTCTAAAATTGCTAAAACATTGAAAAAAAAATAAAATACACTGCAGGATGTCCTTATCAATATTACATTTTAAAAAAAGACAAACTACTCTATAAAGTGTCACTGAGATACTCAACCAAAAATAATATACATTTGTATCTTTATCAAGATAGATATTACTGTAAAAATGCTCACATTAAAAATATAGTTATTATTGTTTGGATTTTCATTAAAACTAGAAGGGACTACATGAGCCAAAGTATGAGGATTTCTTATATGACATGCTTCCTCACTTTATAGCACTAATAAAAATAAGAATAGAGAAAGCTCTACTATAAATCTTTAATAATGATGGTATAATTTCCTAGTTTCTTTTTAAAACTTCACTATGTGGGTATATGTGCATGCAAGTCTGTGCACATGTGCTTGTGTACATAAGCACACAAAAAATATCCAAGTGTATACTTGACACATACACACATATCCACATTCCTGCATCTAACACTTGTATAATGCAAACTATGCAGGGACTCTTCCATGTGACAAGTGTCACATGCCATGCTTGCTTATTATTTCTTATGTTTATCCAGTAAACGCAAGAATACTTTCATATTTGGCCAAATATAAAGATTTTTTTAAAATCATTGTGATTTAGCCATAAGATTACACAAGAAATGATACTGCAAATATTTCAGATCACAAGCTCAACGTGAAAGTTCATAGTGAAATGGAATGTAAATTCTTCCAGAAATTAGTATTCAAAGGTTAGTTCAGTATTATGGCAAACATCTTGGAATTCATAGAAAGTTTAAAATGCATTTCACATTACAAAGACTGGAGATACTTTATAGAGAGAACTTTAAAATATGGATATGACTGGCATTTATTTTTAAGCTTACTTCTAATAGAAATAGACTTGTTTCCTGTACAGGTGGTGCTTTGTCTATACCATATACAGTAGAAAAATAAATTCTTTAGCAACCTAGAAACAGTTTATAAAACTCTTGAAGTTTCATTTTCTTCGCTAAACGTGCCAAGATTAGACAACTATAAATAAAAGCTATATAGACAACAGGTAAAGTAGAACAAGTTAAGAATACTACAATTTACAGGACAGACTTTATTGTACTATTAATTCCTGTGTGCTTTGCAATAGGAATAGGGTTTTCTTTTTTGTTTATGTTTTCTTAGAAAAGATAATTACTTGCAAGAATATAACACAATATCAAGATAATTTATAATATACATGTACTTCAAACAGCAGCCAGGTTCATAGTATCATAGTAATCTAGAATGATAATCCAAGTCATAATTAGAAGTACAATACCTAGGACATAAGTGGGAAAGGCAATTTTTATTTTGGGAAAATGGAGCAAATCAAACTCTTAAAAGCCTTAATTCTCAAAAATCATCTATTTACTATAATACATACAAGACGATCTTAAATCTTGTTATAAGTGAAGATTACAACACTGACCATCATAAAGCTTTTTTTTTTTCTTAAACTACACAAAACATTCTAGCAGCTGAATGAGCCAAAACTTTTTTCTTCTTTGCAGACCTAAAAAGGTATATTTTGAGCATGAAAGGAAAAAAAGCTGCTATTAAAAGTCTCACAGGTAGTGTTTATCTATGGTCTCCCCTTTGCTACAATTTGTAACCTTCTAAATTTTTTACCACTAACAAAATATTTAACCAAAAGATGTTTAAATTAAGTAGCATTCTTTTACAGCAAAATTGGTACCAATGTAAAAGTAAAATAAGGATAAAAAAAAAAGAAGATAATTTAAAAATACGGTGAAAAAAAATAAAAATCAGACACTTGAATTTTTAGTACAACATACCACAGGGGAAAAAAAAAAAAAAAAAAAAAAAGAATACAAGTTTATGTGATTTTATATATACACACTCCAAAGAGCTTAATTGTCAGTACCCAAAGTATTTATTGCTATGTATTAGCAATGCATTTTTGTATATCTTTAAAGGGTCACATAAAAATAGATTTAAAGAATAGATTAATTGAAGTCCTAGATTAAAACATTGTTTGGTTTAGAGAATTTTACTACAACAAAATTCATGTTTATGTATGAAAAGTTATATAACCTTATATGAAAATGTCATGAACTATTTTCTAAACACTACATGTATTCCCAAGTGGGAAAAAATTAAAATATCTAAAATATATTAGATTAAGTTTACAAGACCATCAATGATCTTTTCAAACATGCAGCTGTTTACAGAATTAACAGTTTTACAAAATGTTTAGTTCAGTAATGGAACATAGAGAAATAAGTAGGCAACATCAAAATTTTTGTACAATATTTGAAACTCACTTTTACAACAAGCATGTCCTTGGTATTGTGCTGTAAGAAATAAAAAGCAGGTTCACCCACCCTTAACAAACTGTCCACAGGTTTACTTACAAGTAAAGATGAATGGCAAGGGAGCGTAAAATTCTCAACAGTGCATTTTGCATTCTTCCAGAAACCATCCTAAGGATACCATCAGGTACATAGTCAGGAGCTTACAAAATAAACTATAGCTGGGATTTAGTTGTTTACACAGAACGCTCGAATGTGAATAAAATTGCCAAAAATAGCATGTTAAATAACAAAAACAGCCATAAAGCAGGCTGTAAGCATTGAATGTTTCATAAATGTATTTTTTAAAATCATTAAATTTCTATAGAAAAATTTTATTCACAATATATTGTGACAAACTGTCACAGGAATGATACAGTGATTGCAATAAGGTATCATGCAGCAGCAGCTTTGTACTTTATAGCTATTTTTGCTTTTAAAAATTAAACCTCTCCAGTCATGCTTATCACACAGTTTTTATCTGCAGTGTGTACAAATGAGGAACACAGTAGGGGATATAACAAAAAGATGTCCAATCAGCTGGATGGGAAGTATTTTTCATAAATATGAAGTACATTACTGTATCCTGAAACATGCATGTCTATAGCTTGTCTTTACTGTCCAGTGCCAGGCTGCCTGCAATCATCTTCTATTTATATAATACCAAGAGGGTCTGCTGGTAATTGTGACTGTATGAGCTGAGGCTGCAGTGGTGGTGGCAGCTGCAGAGGTACCATTGGTTCCACCATCTGCACTGTGTTGGAAGGTGGTGGCTGACATGCCACTGGGTTAGGTGCTTCTACAATCTCTCCACTGTAAAAGAAAAACTGACACTGTTGAATGAAGGTCTCTATAACCGACTGGTGGATTTTGGTGGTAGAAAGAAACTCTCTGTTTTCAAAATCAGGTCTCATCAAAGTAGGCCAGAAACAAATCGATAAGTTATCAGCAGTCATATAGTTGGTTTTATATTGCTGACTAACCCTGAAATGAGAATGACATGCATAGAATTAATTAAACCCGGTATACAATCAACTACAAATATTTTCATAGCAGTCTTAACTACAAGCAGTAATAAACAATCTCGAGATTTATGTTATTATCCTCCAACTAACCATTAAAAAATTGTTCCTGTTTTTTAACAGATTATGCAGGAGAAAATTTAGAAACCAAGACTTTTTACAGACTCAGATAGCTAAGAAATATAAATCTGCTTAAGTTTTTAATCAAGAAAGAAGTTCAACATTCCACCAACTTCTTGAAGTTACAACAATAAACAATCCCTATTTCTCAACCAGCTACAGGGTTTCATAAAAACAAACTTCTGTCCAGTAAAATATCTAGAAGGAAAATGTCAAATGGCTTCTTACTGTAGAACAGTCAGATACTAACTAACATCTACAGCACTGAAAGGAAAAGGCATCATATTAGATAAAAATAAACAAGCATCTCCCTCCCCCACCCCCACCCCCACCCCAAATTAAGTGTTGATTAAAACACCCTTATGCAGATTTTTTTCCTACTGGTCAGCAATAGCATTTGGGTAAGCTGTAAAAAAACATCATCAGGGAAGTTTTTCTAGTGTCAACACACATTAATTTTGTTTTCTTTCTTAATTTTAATGAAGAGGGTTCCCACTAGGTTTCTCTTCCTAGAAGCTTCCTGCTTTTAAACAGGGTCTGAAGAAGATTTAGATCACAATTTAGACCACTTATGATCTAAATTAATCATTACAATATGATCGCCAAAAAACAAAAGATTAAAAACCCAAACAAACCAAAAAAAAAACAAAACAACACAACCCCATCCTGTTGCCAAATGATAACCTGTAATTAAATGCCTCCTCAGAATAAAGTGCACTGCTTTTCATAGCAAAAGGCTAGAAAGAGCCAGGTTATTTTATTTTCTAAAAATACATTCTAAAGTAACATCACAATTTTACCTAGAAGTAGTTAGTACAAGATACATGAAAAATCATGTTAATAACTCTGACAAACACCTAAGATAGTCACTCAGCCAGGAACGTGCAAACCTATAAAACAGTAGACAGCACAAAGATAACTAAGTTAACTAAGCTACAGTTGTCCTGCAGAAATAGGCTGATAAAAAAATGTTGATGATTAGCAAGAGCAGACTGCAAGAATTTGACAGCTGGCTGTAGTCCATAGATTCAGAAGCTGTGAAAGCCACAGTAAACATTAGAATAAATGCTGTAAGAAAATATTTTCACTAATTTACTATGCGTGTATAATGGTAACTATAAAGGGGAGGCTTTCATTTTAGCATGTGCATTACTTACTCCAAATGGTCTGAGGGTACACAAATGTTGCCTCTCAATGTGTTTTGAGTAAGTTTGGCCCAAAAGATATTTGGATACTATATCTGAGTGACAGTAATATTAATAATCTCTTTCCTAAAAGAATTACATTTTAATTTAAGGATTAAATAAATGTAAGCTTACATTTTGCTTAGCATTTTTGTTAAAAAGTTTTCTTCCTATACCAAATTCTTCTATGCATTAATTCATCCTAGACAATACTCTAGAGATAGAGCAATGAGTGAAACTTACACTTAAATTTTATTCAATTATTGGTAAGACATTGTGATGGAACAATGATCTGTCAGAGTTTTGAATGAGAACTGTCTGTATCTTTTCCCTAAAACAAGTACAATGAAAACCACCAAAGGGGATTTCAAACTCTGCAAAGGTCTTTCATTAGAGAACAAACTACAACAAGGTTAAGTTCCAAAACCAGGGGGAAACAGCACCCCCCATTTAATAAAACTGGAATAAAAGTCAAATTATCTGCTTTGCACAGATTTCTTTTTTTTTATTTCCTGTAATTTTACTCCAAAAATAAAAATCTTTCAAGGGGCTCGTTCAGTTGACTAGGCTAACACATATCATAGAACCATAGAAATGTCTGGGCTGAAAGGGACCTCTAGAGGTCATCTAGTCCACCCTCCAACATCCCAAAGCACCTCTAGATTTTGTGTGGTCTTATCACATCTTTTTTTTTCCCCTCCCTTGTCATGAGTTCACTGCTTTCTGACCCATACTGCTTCTTTATTCTAATCTGATCTAGTTGTGGACTGCTGCTGTGGACACAGGTTAAATTTTGTTCTTCCCCTCTCTTCCTTCTCCCTCTCCACCAAATTTCTGGAATCAGACACCAGGGTATCTGAGATCAGATTGTGTATTCTACAGAAAATTAAGTGTACCCGATTTCTGTTTTCCATTAGAACATGCTGCAGCTACAGAATCATGAGATCCAACAGGGGTAGGAATGGGAACCTATGGCTAGAAGTGAGGAAAGGAGAAGAGCATTGAGCCTTTTTCCTGGTTGCTGCTCACAACTGCATTAAACATAATGAATGAACAACCAACTTTATTCTCTCCTGTGTTTCAACTTTACCTCTGCTCTTTCTAAGGTTAAACAAAAACTTACCAAGCTGTATGCCATCTCCAAACAAACCTTGCCAAACTACTTCAGAATCTTCCTTGAACTGTTTCACTTCTTCCTTAGACAATTCACTTTCTCTTATGTTCCCTCAAAATGGAAAATGAAGAGGCTGTTTCTTTTGATCCTGCCACCTTCCTCTGCTGCAAACTCTTCAGGAACTTCAGGCAGTTAAACTGCTCTATGATCAGACTTTAAAAGCCCTACACGTATGTTTTCCCAGACTTCAGAGGTATATTAAGTGGTATTAGCCCTTATGTATAAAGGGAGTCATTACCAAAGAACCACAACTGATATAAAAAAAACCCATGCCAATCCAACACTGTCCTGTTGCAACTCTATTTGTAAAACTCACTTCTACTTACAGTTCAACAACTGCAGTTCAATAACTAGTATGCTAGTTTCAAGCAGGAAAGGGAAGATACCAGCATGGCTGAGTCACAACCTGCTGGTCAAGCTAAAAAGGAAAAGCAAACTCCACAGATATTGGAAACGGGGATGGTAGCCTGGGATGAGTACAGAGATGCTGCCCAATTGTGTAGGCATGAGGTCAGAAAGCCCAAGCCCTTTCTCAAGCAGTTTGTTTGAATGGAATGAGAATGGCATTACAAATAAGAAAAAAATTACATCCTTTCATACTTAAGGTTGTTTTGTTACTAGCAACCCACAATGCATTTAAGTCATTATTAAAAGCCAGTGGACTGGAGAGAAAAGGCTAGTGCACATCACTTACATTCTCTAGTTATGTGATTAATATATTACATTTTCTGCATACATTAAAACTTACTCTTTTTTTTTTTTTTCCGATTACATTTAGCACTTTCACTTGCAGCAATCCAGATACTTAACACTGTAGATTCAGCTGTGCTATGTAAATAGGTAACCAACTGAAGACTTCTGAGAATTCAGAGATTGCCACTCTTCCACAAAAATTGCTGTCAGATCCATTAAGAACTACTGAAACATTTCAGGTTAACTGTGTGAAGTTGGAGATGTCTTGTTTTACTTCACATACATGCAAATACATCTTGCCATTTCATACTACATAAATGAATGGAATAATTATATCCACAGATACAGATATCCACAGACTACAGGGTCCATCTCTGAGCTCTCCAGAACAGACACATGGATGTCCAAGGGAGGAACACAAATGTCATTAAGTGACCAAAGATTTCTCAAATGAGAAAGACAGAAAGCTTAGACAACTTAGCCTGGAAAAACTCATGGTCTTACTATTGGTTTTAAATATATGAGAGGAGGGTGTAAAGTTGATGGATCAAGACTCCTGTGGTGTCCAGTGATAGGATAAAAAGCAGCAACACAAACACACAGGAAATTCTGGCCAAATTTTAGAAAACACTTGTTTTACCGTGAGGGTGACAGAGCACTAGAACAGGTTACTCAGAGAGACTGTGGAATCTCCATCCTTGGAGATCCTGAAAACCCAACAAGACACTCTTCTATGCAACACGACGTATTTGACTGCCAAAACAATGGGGTTGAACTTAAAAAAAACCAAAAACAAAAATCAAACCCAAACAAACAAAAACCCAAACAACCCACCAACTCTAAAAGTTCCCTTACAACCTCAAAAATTCTGTGATTCTGTCTAAAAATACAGAAAAAAAAACCCATTACAAGCTAACCTTTAAGTGACAGTTTACTGGATAATGAAGTTTTTTGTTAAAAGGAATAAGCTTTTAGATTTGGCAATGTTATTATTTTTTTTAATAAAATAGTTCGTCTCATTCAGTGGGTTTCAAAGCATAATCACATTTTACATGAAAAAAAAACACGAGTAAGCTAGTCATTATTCCTGTTTTATAACTGAATATTGTACACATTGTACATAAGGGGAGAGATTATGAGGTAGCATACATCTACTAATATCAGATTATTTTAGTAAATAGAGAAATAATTTTTTAAGATAAAATCATTTCCATGCAAGAGGCAAGATGTAGGAAGCAAGTGTAACCAATTTACTTTTACTTAAGCTTTGTTCTACATTCTACTTATTCAGCAGAGATCCTGGGTGAATTTTAGATTGTCATTGAAGTTAATCCTGCTTTAAGGGATAGGGGTTTAGATCAAATGACTTGGAGGTCCCTTGAAATGTATACTGTCTATCATTTCAAAAGCTACTTAAAAAAATAAATAAAAATGAAGACATTTGTAGCCATGGTGCATAGATATTGTTTCAAACTTGTTATATACACTAATAATTCTTACAAGTTTATAGTAGCGATGTCAGATATTTATATTTATACATCAATAAAATCAGTTCTCCGTTCTCAGAACCATTAATTCCTAGTTTCACTTTCCACATTTATATTAACAGCATGAAATTTTCAACTCTATTAGTCCATTCACTGTTACAAGTTAAAGACAATTTTAATAGAAAAATACTAAACCTGTTTAGATGCGTTATTACATATTTGAAGACATCATAGTTCACTGGGTGGAATTTCTTCACAATTTCTTTTAACTCGTGTAGCCGTTCTGTCTTATCCATGATTTCTATAGAAATAAGTGACATTTTCTGACACATCTAGAAAAAATACTGAATAAAGTGTTGCTAAGTCTTCTAGTACAGGTAAGATGCCCACAGAGAAAATGTGAGGAATTTTATCAAATATTTTCTCACTATCTGCATATAACATTGCATAACTTTTTTACAATAAGAGGTATATACCTAAACACAAAAATATTTTTTGGTATTTAATCAGAATTCTTCCTCTGTGTTTAAGAGCAAAAAATCAGTCAATTAGATATTTGTAGGCTTGCAAAATAATAACCAACAATGTGACAAGCTAATTTCTTGTCAGATTTTCTTCTGCTTGCAAATGTTATGACTCGGATATATCTGTAAGATTTATTTGCACTGAAATTTCATGAAGACTTGGGGGAAGGTAGACATTCACATGAACTTCAAATATCTTAAACTTATCAGTTATTCAAATAATTAAAAAAAAAATTAATGAGCCTGGTGGAGCTATTTGAAATATACTGTTTCAAGAAGAATGAGGATTTTCACAGGCCCAAGGGATATTACTTATGCTTCAAAGAGGAAATAAGCAACATGTAAGAAAGGACTAAGGAATAAAAAAAGACCAAAAAAACCCAAACAAACAAACTACAACAAAACAAACAAACAAACAAAATAAACCAACTAAGTAATGTTGCTGCTAAAACACTTAAGGAAAATAGCTCTGAAGTACTGCAGAGCCCTACATTCTGCAGAACAGACTTCCATGCCATGACAACCATGCATCTAAAGGGCAACGAAGCTGGTCACGTCTAGAGCACAACTCTTCCAAGGAGTGGCTCAGGGAACTGGGGTTGTTTACCTGGGAGAAAAGGAGGCTATGAGGAGGCCTCTTCCCTCTCTACAATTACCTGAAAGGAGGCTGGAGCATGGTGGGGGCTGGTGGTTCAAGTAACAAGTGATTATAAGTTTAGATTGGGCATTAGGAAAAATGTATTCACCAAAAGGGTTCTCAAGCTCTGGAACAGGCTGCTTATGAGGTACTTAATGCATAGATGTGGTGCTGAGGGACATGGTTCACTGGTGGACTTGGCAGTGTTAAGTCAATGGTTGGACTTGATGATTTCAGATGTCTTTTCTAACCTAAATGCTACCAAGATTCTGTGACTCAAGACTTCTATGACAACAGATAGTACAAGCTCACCTCTACTATTTGACTTTCTAAAAAGAAATTTGGTGTACCCTAGTAAATGTTAAATATGCTCCAATATATCCCAAACAGATATTTAAGCAGGAACAGTACAGCAGAAATACCTCAGATAGGTATCTACAGATATCATCCAAAAATATACAGTTTCTAGTGGACTATATATTAAATCAAGTCCAGGTCCAAGCCTTAGGTTTACACTAAAATTTTCATGTTTTGAACAAAAACACATTAAGCATATTGTGTATCAGCTCTGTAGCAGTCTTTTTTCTGAGACAGTTTGCTGCCAATACAAGAGAGATACTCTTTAAAGTAAGGGAACAATTTAGTCATTTCACTTTGAGTTGTGTGGAAAATATTTGTAAGGCAAACAAAATGAAGCATTTCATCTTATAAGAACTTAAAAAATATATTTGAAAAAAATCTAAGTAGTAATTACCATCATATTCCATAGATGTGTCAGACTTCTAAATTCTACTTTGAATGTAAGTCTTTATGAATTCAAGGATTTTTTCCCCCCCCGTTAACAACTGCAATATTGTTCCAAGAGCTTTCATCATGTGCAGCATTAATACAGAATGGAAAAAAAAAAAAAAAAAGTAGATTTGTGCAGTTAAATTTTATAGAAAAAAGATAAATAAGCCACAATTTATTTAGGAAAAATAACATACTACTTTTAGTTCATCAAATTCCATTAATTTTAAAGAATATTTTTTAAAGTATGTGTCTAAGCAATTAAAAAAATATTTCAGTGCAGATAGTCCTCTTAACTTACAGTGAAGGAAAAATTGCAATAAGGGTAATCAATATAACATAATTAGGTCAAGAAAAGATTGCTTATTACTTACTTGATGTTTCTAGCAATTCTTGATGTAATGAGTAAGGAATTAATGGATCTGGCAGATCTGCAAAAAAAGCTTTAAGAGCTCCAGCCACTGCATTTACTGTTACTCCCATAGACTCTAGACTGAT
The DNA here is from genome assembly GCA_024611195.1 of Ceyx melanurus. Taxonomy (NCBI): domain Eukaryota; kingdom Metazoa; phylum Chordata; class Aves; order Coraciiformes; family Alcedinidae; genus Ceyx; species Ceyx melanurus. Next base: position 39,576 of record JANHGL010000182.1, on the reverse strand, counting down.
ACTATGATCTGGAAAAAAGACAAAACAAAAATAATTCAGACAGCAATGTAAGTAAAACTACAGCTATTATCCTGCTAAGTATTTTATGAAAACAAGAATTTATTCAAAACACTGAAAAGGAAAATATTGTCAAATACTGTTATTAAAAAAATAAAAATCATAAAAAGCTCAACCTATGGATAAGTTGCCATCACACTGATACACACGAAATCAAAGATAGAAAAACTGACAGTATAAGAGAATAGCAGAAAATCAGAAAAACCAATAACCTGGACAATACAAATACAACCTACCAGAGCATTAAGTACTCGGTGCTATGGAAGTCAGTTTGAAATTACAACGCTCTTATATTGCACTGTGATAAATCCATGGAGAGTTCAAGTTCCATTTTGTCTTTAAATAATAAAATCTGTCATTACCTTGATCAAATTGTTTCTGAATGTTGTCTTGATCTGTTTTATTCCCACTGACACGGTACAAGCCCTCAGTACATAATCCTTCAAAGGGGAAGAAAAAAAAAATAAATGTTCAAAACCAAGTTTATATACCATACAGCAAAAACCTAGCCTGTCATAATTGCTGATTCAGAAACTAAAAGAAGGAACTTAAATGCCTCAAAAGTAACATGTTAACCTCTGTAGTCATATAGTAGTACCAAAACACAAAATACCAGTTACCTACTGAGTTCACTCTTCCATTTAATATGAATCAGAGGAAAGCATATTGAGGATAACAAGAATCCAACTGCAGGAATTTGTGGAATAATTCAGCCAAAGTGACTCTCTTCCTCATCACTACTAGACTGCTGTTACTTGTATCTTTGTTTTTAACCATCAAAACCTTCATTCTGGGGTTTAATACCCTCAGAAATTTAAAACTCACAATTTGGGTTTAAATCTTATTATGGCAAGGAGCAAAATACAAATAAAATACAGAAAAATCAAACATTTCTAATTGATTCCTTATTTTTTCTCATGGTGTAACACGCTCCTATATGAAACAAGAACTTAATATTCTAACATACTTTTACCATTTTATAAACTTCGATTCCATTTCTCCTCACTACCTTTCTAAGGTAAATTGTCACATCATTTACAAGTCTTTCTTTAAGGGGAGGGTGAAAATGGGACAGATGAAAAGGTCTTAGGAAGCAGAAGTTCTCCAGGCTTCTCATTATGACTTTCTTTCCCTGTGTGTTATGGAGTTATCACATTCACAGTAGCCATTTTAGGTAAACAACATTAAACCCCACACACACTTTTTACCATCACAACTCAGTAGCTGAATGTGTTTTATAATGTCAGATCAATACACAACTCCTCTGCCATATCAGAGTCACCAAGAGTCTCTTTTAAGTTGCCAAGAAATACTAGGAATCCTGTTGCAATGCTCAAAGTACAGAAGGCACTTAATTGCTTCATACTGCTAGGAAATTTATACCAATTCATTTGATATCACCTCTTCTAACTCAATTCTTCCTTCTTCATTCTTGGCAATTCACATGTCACGGGCTGCATCAAGGCTATTCTAGTAAGCTTTTCTTCAATACTTTTATATCTACTATTTAGCTTTCCAAATCCATAGCCGAGAGTTCTCTCTAGTAAATACACACCTAAACAGTCCTTTGAAAAAAACCTGAGAGTCATTCACTGACATCCTTAAAAAGCAGCAGGAGGTATAAGTTGGTGGCACAGGGCAAAAAGTGGTGTCAATGATTACAGTGCTTCCCACAGCCAGAGGGAATTTCTAAACCTGTTTTTGAAAGAATGCCCTAAATGTGCCACACATTATCACAGAGAGAAATACCATGCATTCCTCTTCCAGATGTGGTAAATAAACAAAATATAAAAAAATATAATAATAATACCACCAACAATCTATTAAAAACAATCACTGGTAGATAAGAACAAGATTCTCTTTGTTTAGCATGGGAGAATTCTCAGTTGGAAACCTTACAGCCCCAGGGTATTCTGCTGTTTCATCCAGCTACTATTCAATTTCTTTCTGCACAAAGGAACTGAATGTGCTGCAATAGCATTTCTGAGAAGTCTGAACCAATCACTGTTCAGTAGAGTGTTTAAACCTTGAATACTTTAACTGGGCTGCTCTGCAGACAGATAACTCTGTTGCAGTATCTGGGATTATTTTTTTTGTTCACTTTAGTTGTTTCCTATTCCATCCCATAGTACACACCTTTTTGCTCAAATACAGCTCTGAGTAGCACAGCAAGGCAATTTACAGTACTTCAGAACATTTTCAGGTTAACTAAAATTTAGGCATCTTCCAAAAATAGCCAAGTGCTGCAATTCTGGATTAAACTAACTCCACTTGTCTTTAAAATTCCTCAAGCACATATAGTTTTTCTTGTATATTCTAGAAGTAACACTTGATGAAATGGTTGGTCGCTTGTCATTATGTTTCTCTAAGGCACACAAAGAGACTAATTTAATCTGTTTTTGTGTATATACAGCTAAAGTCTAAAAGTAATGCTTCAGTTCCCTCTCGGTTCTCATTATTCAACCAGGTCTCCGCAATGCTTGTTATATCAAGATCTTCATCAAGTCTAAGACACTAGTTCATTAATTTTAGCTTTTAAACTTCTTGCATATCTATAACCTATATCCATATTGAGAGAGAGAGAGGGAGCATGCAACATGGAAATTTTTCCTGATAGCTATTTAGAAATTCCTATGTCTGCAAGCCCATTGTCTTACTCAGAATTCTTATCTATGTTCTTACCCTGCTTTATTTCTGGTTCAGCTGCCATTTTCAAAATATCCATACTGGGCACAATGTCTGCTGTAATATTACATGTAAAAATCAAATTATTTGCTTGTATCTCCTGCTAGCTTTAACATACCTTAAGGAGGATCTAATTCTTTAAACCTAATTTCACCTAAAATAGCAGAGCTCATCTCCTTTGTATAGGCTATTCTTTCCTCTGAGAGCCTACTAAGTTTTCTTTTTCTGCTTTCTTTTGTGCTGCTGATTGTGATCAAGGTGCCATCCCATCTGTGAGTGGAACTTCACATGGGGTTCAAAGCATTTTGAAGAAAATGAGCAAGGTAGATCTGCACCTATATGCATACTTCAGTTTGTAGGGCACTTCCATTCTTAGGTGCCAACATGTATCACAGCTCTTGGTTCCACCATAGACCATACTGACTTCACCACAAGGGCAGACCAAAGTCCACCTGGTACAACACCCTGTTTCCACACCAGAAAGTAGTACATGCTTCGAGAGCAAGGTAGGAAGCAGGATGGGGAAAAGAAAGAAAAGCAGAAAAACAACAAAAAAAACCCCCAAAGTAGGGTTTTTTTTGTGGTGTATCATCCCAGCTTCCTGCAGATGGGCCTGTGTAGCCTTTTGCAGAACCTCCTGGGGATTTATCCTTCACTAATTCATCCAAACCTCTTCAAGCCATTTAGCTGTAATTCAGGAATATACATCATGAAAGCCCACTGGGTTTATGCTCACTACCTTAAGTTTCATGCAACTTTTTTTTTCTTCTCTAATTAACAAGCCTCAGTAGCTTCTCTACTCTTCCCCAGAGTCAGTTTTAAAAATGTATATAATTTTCAGTCCTCATAAATGTTCTCTGCTAATCAATTCAATTCCTCTTTATCCAAGAGTTACTATTACTGATACATGCAGTGTCTTTTCCAATTCTTTTCCACTCTAAGACAGACTGATCCGAATTGTAAATCTGAAACTGTGTGCATAATATGCAATTACATAATAGCATGACTTTTCCCCATATCACTCACTCTCATAATTCTTTTAATTCGTTTTGCCTGCTTAATAGCAAGTACTCAGTGTTGAAGTTTTCAGACAGCTGTCTATGATGATTTTAAAGCCTTTTCCCTAGTGACAACAGCTATACTCTAGTATTTAGGCTGCTGAAAAGTCAGAGGATATGCCAACTTGATGTCTGTAGTCAGGTTCCACCCCCACTGCCTGCCTATGTTCCCGAGTGCTGGACAACTGATCACAGAAGTCTGTCTCTCCCCAGTTTATCTCCTTCCCCTACAGTGTCCAATTGAACCTTTCAGGAATTACTCTCCACCACAATAGCTGAGACTGTCATTCCCACACCTACCTGTATAAATTTTGGGATCAATATAATTCTATGATTTTATTCCACAGACTGACCAGGTGCACGTCTTCTCAGCCCCTACATTACCCAGAATACAAAAGACTAAAGTAACCATCACCTTACTGATCCACAACAGTAATTTCTACATAAACCTAGAAGGGAACTACAAAGCAAAGAATACAAACTATTTTCAAGTAATAATCTAGCACTAAATTTACTTATATAAAATACATGTAAAAATCTTCATTTAATTTGTTCTTTGCATATTAACACTGCCATCTAAAGATCCGTGACATTCAATTCACACACTGAAAACAAGAACCAAAAATGTGCCTTACTGCTTCTTGTAATAAAATAATTCATAGAATATTTAAATGATCAATGAAAAGTAAGAAATTAAGCAGTACTTGCAGAAAAACTCAAAAAAAAATTAGGAAGCTCTCATTCAGTGCTGGAACAACCTTTTTGTGTTTTACATTAACCAATTCCTGAACAAGCTCTCAGTCATTTTATGAAGTGTCACTCAATCACATGTTTCAGTCTGTTCATTTAAAAACCAAAAAAAGTCTTCAATTAATATGGCACAAGAAACACGCCTTGGAAAAGGCAGATGCTTTCTTTACTTCACTGAAAACAGGTGACATCTGAAGACACTCTAATTTTCCAGGCATATTAGCTGTTAGGTCACTTTGGGCCTAAAGAAAGCTAGAGGAGCAGTTTAAGTACTGTTAAGCAATCTGCAAAAGATACTGGCATCTTGGTGCACTGTTTAGGAACTCTACCTAATTCTCATGATGTTTCCTTTGAAGAAATACCTTAATTAGCCATACAGCTTAAGTGCACAACATGTGTTTATGAATATTTCAAAACATATTTGTTTACAGTTCTCAGTGATTCTCACACACTACTAATAATTTAACACGTGTGCTCCTCCTCCATCTGTCTGGTTGTCAGTCTTCCATTAGGAGAAATAACTGACACCTGTTTTCCCCTCTTCTCAAGTTTGGATGTTTTCTGTGCTTATTCATTCCAAAGCTGCAAAACACAAACTGGTGGACAGGTTCTTAACTACTGAAACCTATTCTATGCCAATTTTGAAGTGATCATAGCAGGGATCCTCAAGAGGTCATCTAGTCCAACCTCCTGCTCCAAAAAGGGTCACTGGTGAATTCAGATTGGGCTGCTTGTCTAAATCTATCTAGAATACCAAAGACAGAGAGCCCACCTAAACCTGTGCTTGAATAATCCTCAGAGCAAGAGTATTTCCTTCCTTTCTCCTTGGAAACTCATATTTTAATGACCATTGTCTCTAATCCTCCTGCCATGTACTTCAATAATTTACCCTGGCTTCATCTTCTCAGCAACCACCTCGGTAGGTATGGGAAGCCACTTTTGGACATCCTCTCAATATTTCCTTCTCCAAGCTGAAAACCCCACAGGTCAGGAACTTGAGCCCCATACCCTCTTCTGCTAGCCCCAATTGCCAAATCTGTTATTGTAGTAGTTCGGGTGAAGTCTAACCAGAACAGAGTGAAAACAATCACTTCTGTTGCTATAGTGCAAACCCTTCTGTTGGGACAGTCCAATAGGAAAGGCAAGTTGCACTACTGACTCATGTTTAGCCCATCTTCCACAAAACCCTCAGATCCTTTTTCAGTAGCGTTGCTATCAAGCCAGCCAAGTCCTCAGAAAGCACTACTGAAGGGTTTTAGTCCTTGCAATTCTAGTTGCAGGACTTGGCATTTGTCCTAGCTGAATTCCATCAGGTTCCTGTTGTCCCATTCCTCCAGTTTGTCTACATTCCCTTCAACAGCAGCCCTGGCCTGGAATACATTATCCATACCACCCCACTGTAGGGTCACTCACAAACTTGATGAGAGTAAAAAATATACTCCAGGGCTAGTTAACTCTACTGTTAATGTAACTAACCATAATCAAGAGTAACGGAAGCATGGCAATTATTTTTGCTAAACACATTAGATTCATGGGTCAACTTCACTGATTATTATGACTGAAAAAGATGGTCTAACTCCAACCCTCATCAATCACTGTTTCTGTTTTCTAGCTCCTAGCTGCACAGTCCTGCTCCTTGCCTTGCACTTGTTGTGACACATATTTGACCCTTAACTTGCCAGCTGTAAACAGAAACAGCAGGACTTTCTCTATTCTTGCTGATGTAGCTTTCCAAGGCAGTGAACTCCACTGACTTCTGACAAGTGCCCAAAATCAAGAGCAACAGGAGCATAAAGCAGGATTGGATCTCACTGGCTGTTACACTGGTATTCTGAGGGTTCTGGTACCCTCACAATATCACGTCTCATACATCAGGCCAAGCAGGATGGCCACTCTTATCTCATTCTGTTCTCTCTACCCAACAGAATGGGCTCTTAAAAACCTCAAACTCTCCCAGGCCCTCTCTCTGAACAAAAGGAGACAATAATCCATTTTGGACTTGATTTTCCAGCCACTATGGAAGTATTTCAATGATTTACCAGCCTTTTTCCCCACAGAAAGCACTTGCTGACTCATTTTCTTTGCCTATTTCTACTGAACCCTCATTCTCTGGAGATGAACTTTGCATTATCTATATAGTTTCAATGGCAAAATCTGACCTCATGGCAGATTCAGTGTAAAAGATCTGGGTGTGGCTTCAGCGAGATAGAAATTGACAGAAGGCAATATTCATTTACTTGAATTACCTTTGAAATTGCAAATTCAACATCATTACAAGAAGGTAGAGACACCAAGAGCATTAATTACTGTACATATACCAAGTACACAATTTTTAATTTCACTGATGCCTTTCCACAGAGACCATGTTAGACAGTAAAGGGGATGTGGCTCTGCCAAATTCATTCTGACTTCTTTATTCCTTTCTCTGACTCACATAAATTAATATTAAAATACATATTAGTCTAAACTGTTTCTACTCTCCCAATTGTTTCGTGTAGAATTTGTTATATTAATGTTATCAGTTCGCTATAGAGTATGGAATCTAAAATTTCTGTCAATAAAGCACAGAGATATCGATATTTTATAAGTTGGGGGTTTTTTGAAGTTTGAAAACCCAATGGAAAAAAAACCAAAAAACTTCTATTATCAGAGTTGAATATACTCAAGAGCTAAATCTATGAAATAGCAATACTGTGCTAGTGTTCATAATATCAATTTAATTCATTCTTCCTTGGTAAACAGAATTAAATAGAATTTATACCAATTTGTTTTCACCAATGCATAATGATGTATACAAAAATCCAAAGCACCCATTAAAAAAAAAAAGTCTATCAGCATAAGCAATGTTTTCCTACATTATTGTAAGTTTGGAAAAGTTAAAAACAATCAAGAACAGCACATGGTCAATAGTGCACAAAAAGTACTTGAAATTAAACTGACAGCATGTAAAACATCCTATATATTTTTACATGGCACAGCAATTTAAAATTCAAATTATACCAACAATTTGTTGAAGTTAATCATTAAAACTGCTTTCAGAAATCTGCATTCCTCACGCCCAAGCAAAATTAAGAGTATCAGAATATCCTCCTTATTCTCTACATAATTCTTAGAGAAACTCAGAATTCATACTCTTAATTAATAGTTTAGCTTCAAAAATGGTGTCAATTCTACTTCCTACATTTAGAAAAAAAAAAAAGTTGTAATAAACAACAGTCTACGTAATTGGATTTTTTCAATTAAAAGTTCACTTCAAGTGATGCAACAAAATGACTATCTATTCAGTCCATCAGGACAAAGCAACAAAACACATCAGAACAACTGTATAATCAAAATAATCTTTTGGAATCCCATAATGGAAAATACCAATATCAAAAAGTCAATTTAAGTAGCTGCCCTCAAAAACAAATTACACAGCAACTCACAAAGAATATGACACATAAAAGCATAAAAACACAAACATCAGCTGCTTAAACATTATACTATGTCACTACCAATAGAAAAGTGTTTCTCTAGTCTGTAAAAGTTACTGATATCTTTCCGAATAAAAAATTCTCCTTAAAATATTTTGCATTTATTCCAAGATGTTTAGTGGAAAACTTGACAATTCATCATTATCAAGTTACTTGCCTGAAAGATAAAAATTATTTTGATCATCCTATTCAATGAACCAACACGAAAGAGCTCTGCAAACCAACCAAAAGATTACTCAACCTTCTACAATCCAATTATTAATTCATAATTCCATGTAGAATTTAAAAATTAAAGGCTTAGATTGAGAAAAGGTTTTCCTATCATCATGAACAAAGAGTAGACACATAAGCAAAGTTCATGATATCTAGCCAAGCTTTACTCTTTCCTTACCAAGGCACGGCAGTATTGTATATCAGATAATCTTACCTGGTATTGTACTATTTATTCTTAAGCAAAAGGTTTCATCATAACCCAGTGCTATTTGCTATTACTGCCCTCTAGTACTAGTATAACTGCTCAGCTGGAGGTACTGAGATCTACTTACTGCTCACTGCATTTAGATCCACTCAAAGTATTAACCACTTTTTTTCCCCTCTGTTTCTATCTCCAATACTATCCGAGTTTCCAAAGGGATTCAAGCCCTAGATTATCTTTCAAAATTAGAAATTAGCTGACTCTGTAAAGCTAAAGCAACTCAGAATAAAACTTCTATTTGAAAAATATCCAACTAAACAGGAACACACACAAAAAACACAACATCTGTAGGCCCTGATTTAGGAACCCTTACCTCTACCAGATCTTGCTTTACCCTGACAGAATCCATATGGTTCCTTCAAAAGAAAAATCTATTTATAAAAGGCTAGAGCATTTCAGCTCTTGTATTTTTTTTTCCAAGTTGGCCCTGCTATACTGATGCACACCTTTTTTTTTTTTTTTTAAGGATAATCCAGAATAGTGTGATAGAAAAAACACTTGAAGGTATTTTCTACATGCACTCAATTCATTTAGATTTATGCCAGAGCAATACTCAAAGACACTTTCTGATATTATCTCCTCACCCAAGCACCCAAAACAAAGCAGAGAAAACTGTTTATCACACTGTGTACTTTCTAGCCTCAGTCACAATTTAAATGAGTAGGTACAAAGCACTGTCTTGAATAATTTCATGAGCCAGAGATAGGGAACATTAAAAATTAAGATCAGCCCTTCAATTTGAGATTAATCACATTTTAGCAAGAACCCTGCAATTCAACCATAATGCAAATGAAATGCAGTAATACAAAGGGAAAGAGCTGAAGTCCATGATGTTACCTTAAAAGGAAAAGCTATACAAGTATGTCCTATGGAAAAGAAATATACCTAATAGGCTCATCCTAGAAGAGTTGCAAAAAGACTCCACTTCTTGATTTAAAAGACAATAATAATAAATATTATCACTTTTGATAGGAGCCTAACTTTCAAAGAGACAGCTGAAGTATAGGATGACTCCTCAGGCCCAAGTAGCTGATACAACAGCTTTGGCCTGAAGCCAGTAGATCCTGATTTGCCTTTTTCAAAACATCTCCTTAATTCCTCGTGATATTTTCTCTCAGTCTCAGAGATGTGAATCTATCTCAGTAAAGGATTTGAAGGCAATGCAAGTGAACATCCTCATCTTTCAGAAGTAACAAATACATTCTATCAGAACACTGCTTGAAATTCAAATACCTCAAGAATATTAATTCCAAAATAAAAATAATTCACACCAAAAATGAAATTCCCATAGCCAAGCAGGGAAGTTGAAATGAACAACCAAAGCTACTTGCACAAGAATCCAGAGCATGAGGAAAACAAAACAAAAACCTAAAAAAACTAATAAAGATCAAAAGCAGAGATTTTGTTCAATCTTCACTAAGTGCTTAACAGAAAAGGCAAGACAACTACTATCTTCAGAGCCAGAAAGCAAGCATTCAGGACAAAAAGACTATCAATCATGTTCCAACACTGTTACAAGTCTCTCTCTCATCCCACAGGCCAGTGAAATGCCTTTGGGAGAAATACTGGACTTTCTTTTAAAAGTTTACTACAAAATCAACGAACAGCAGACAACACTACTTGTAAGCAAACGCAATTTTGTTTAAATCTGGATTTATAATTTTGTAGTTTGGAAGTATTTTTACAAAATTAAACATGCTTAAATTGGTAATATCACTTCCAGATTCTATAAACTCTTCAAAAAGTTACTTAATCTTCATTACTGATGAATTTTTCTATATAGCTGTATGTAGCTACTTTTAAAAAACACAAATTCAGATAGAAGCTCACTCAAAATTGTGTTGGTTTGTTTTGTTGGGTTTAGTTTTTGATTTTTTTTCCCTCTACATACAATAGCAAGCAAAACATGTATTGTACTATCTACACCACTATTACTCCTTGCCCTTCCTTCCTCCTTCCCTGCTTTTTTGTGGTTGAGGTGGAGAAAGAAAAAGCAAGAGGGGAATACAAAACAGGTTTTACATTTAAGAATTATTAGGAGGTAAAGATTAAAGATAGATCTATAGTGACATCTCTGCCTCCCAAAAGATCAGTGCCTAAGGTTTCACCTAATTTTCTTTGACTGCAATAATGTGGTATATGTCTTCAAAAGCAGTAATTATAACTCTCACCACTTCTAGTAGTAGTTCTGCAAGCACTACTGTTACAGATGGTGATAAAACTGAGTTTTAGTTTAAGAAATAAAACCTTTCCATTTTACTGTTGATGTAATTAGCATTGTCATATTATTGATAAAATTGTTACAGAAGAAAATGTTCAAAAAGAGTGTTGTTTTAATTTATACTAAATATCAAATTGCAGACACTCATCAAAAGATGGTTCTGCTCATGTTTCATCTCCAGCCAGTTTCACTCTCCTGCTTCAAATATAGCAATACAGCATTTATGCAACTTCAGAGCAAGAAGGATCTACACACCAATTGAAAACTAGTGCTCTCCATCTTTAAAAACAAAAAAGAAAACCAAACTAACACAATAAAATCCCACCCCCACGTCACTCTCAAAACTCTAAACAACTCCCCACTCCTGTCACCTTCTAGCAGACAAGCAGGGCCCTGCTTGCCTCATGATCACCCAGCAAACAGGCTGAAAGGGACAAACACAACCAGGGAACAAGGGAGAAGGGAGAAAGAGAAAACCATACTGTGACATTTCATTCTAGTGCAAACACAGATGTTAATAATTTAAACTGAAAATCTACAAGTTATTCAAATTGTAACACTTTTCATGCAGGATTAGGCATTTAGAAAATAAATGTTTCTACCTCTGTAACAAGCTAAAATGTGTTTACCATAAAAATAAAGCAAGCCAGCTAACTAAGTAGCCACAATTGGAAAGGGTGGATTTCAGAGGTTTTTAACATACGAGGTAAAATACAGTGGCAACAGCAACACATTTAAGACTAATGCCATTGGGTTAAAACCCATTTGGCAGTAGAAAGTGAAGGAGGTTTTTCAAATTAAAGGAAACATGGCAAACTTCAAATGATTGTCAAAAAGAAATTACGTATTTGTGTAAAGACAAAAGACCATCAAATATTAAGCAAACAATTTAGAGAACACATACTAGTTTTTAAATGTGCTTTTCCCATAATTAATTATTACTAGGATAAAATTCCTAAAGTACTTGAAAACATAAAATGAGAGGCTTTAACCATTAAGCAAAGTCTTTCCTCCCACAGTTCTCCTCTCTTACCTGTATCTTCAATGAATTGCACACATTTTTCAACAAACAGAGGTATGGGTTTCTCAGCTGTAACCAGATCCTGCAGGGGCATCCCAAAGTAATTACTTTCCCAGTTTCTACGGATTGGAGGATTGAACGTCTTAGTTTTCTTTTTAGGCTACAACAAAACAGATTTATTAAAGTAATATTCAGGTAAAGTTGTAACTAATTCACATTGCAACCATTCAGTAAAAACAGAGATCACACATCTAACATTAATGTTCTTCTATGGCAAACTGAATTAAAATAAATGTTCTTTTAAAATAGCATACATTAGATACAAAGCACTCAACTTCTAATAGCTGTAGTTGATTTGGTATCACATTATAAACAGTATCAACCAATGCACCAGTCTGAAATACTAAAGGAACAAAAATAAACATATGACAAGTCTTTACATACTATCTTGCAGCACCACTCACAAAGGAATCTACATGAATCACAACTGAACCACACCTCTAGAGAATTTTTTAGGATAAGATGATGAAATGTCACATCACAATAAAAACTGAGTGCCTACTCAATGCATCTTACTGAAGATACTAAACCTTTATATTGCAACTATGCTAGAAACATGCCTAATGCATTGCCATCAGTCAAAATTGCAGGCACTCCCATTAGGCATGATACACACATAGGACTTTAGCCAAAAGAAGGTTTGCACTCAACCAAATCTACTAAGGTGAGCTCACAGAGAATTGTCTTGGTTTTGTTTTTTGTTTGGTTGGTTTTGGTTTGTTTTTCCAATCACCCAACCCTCCCCCCAGGCAAGGGGCTTTTTGTGGTTCAACTGATAAATCACCTCTAGATTATAAGAATTATATTGTAGCAGATCCCATGTTCAAACTCTGAATCTTGATAACACATTCAGAGATGGCCATATAAAGTGGTCAATTAATTTACTGTATGCTAGCAACTGAATACAGAAACCGAACTCATGTCACACTTAAGATTTAGCATTTTAAGTTTATACAGACTAAGAAGTTAGTTAAAAACAGTTATATAGTCATATAAAAGCTCTTCTGTCAACATATACAAGTACATAAAAAAAAAACAAACCAAAAAGCACATCAGACAGATTTAAATTTAAAACAAGGTCTGTACAATGTTATTAATTACAATGAGACTACATCTCAAGACAAATCATGTCTCATTTTTCCATCTTACATCTAGTCTTGAATTTCAATAATTTTGTTTAAAAGAAAAAAGAACAAAACCAAACAAAAAAGCACAAAGACTCAAACCAAAACAAAACCCACCACCAAACTGTTTAGCTTCTAGACTTTTGTACCATCAAATTTCCTTAGTCCTTACAGACTACCTAAAACTTCAAGCCAGCAAGCTATATATATATATATATATAATATATTCATGACTGACTTGCCCACTAAGAATTAATGATCTGGATCTCAGCTTTGTAGGAAAAAGTGCAAATTATAACTGAAAGAACATTTATCCAACTGTTACCCTACAGTACCAATGGAACTTCCCCAACACTTGATAAAGAAAAATCTGTTAACCAAAAACTTTCAATAATATAATTAAACAGTTAAGACCTTTTTTGTGGAATGTGTCTTTGTAAGACAGATTGTGCTTCATGAAATCAGCAAGAGAGTACCTGTGATTGACCATGGTAACAGAAGGCTAACAAAAATTTGGCTTAACTTTCAAAACTGAGATCTCAATAAAGGGCTTGTCACTTGAAATTTAGAAGAAAGTATTATTTACTAGAGAGTTCTTCAAAACATTAGAAATAAACTACTCTCCAGCAATTAATTTCTTCCCAAATTCTACATTAACTAAACATTTATTAAGTTTAGAAAAAATAGGTTGGGATTAAACTTCATTATAAACCTTTATGACTAAAGAAGACAATATCTGAAAGCACTCTTTGGAACTGTCAACCCCATGCATAACTTTTATGCATCTTGGATAAGGTACCAATGGGTTCCACCACTATGTGTCTTCATGTCTTCAGATTAGAAACAGGGTGGATTTTTTTCTTCCTTCTCACTGTGACAGTCCCCTCCTGTGAAGTCACCAGCACTCAATCTAGTTCATAGGCCATTTTATCTCTAAGGACAAAATCCTATGTATTTAGGCAACATCCAGTTCAGATAAGCAGTGGCTGAAAGGGCCAAGCTGAATCTAAAAAATGTGTAAAACTCAGTGAAAACATCTTTGTCGAATGCTGAATCAATGATCATTTTGGAAATACTTATGTTAATGCAATTAAAAAAGCTAAATCAAATTTAATTCACTCCTCAAGATGTTCAGTGCACATCCCCATAATCTTAGAATAAATGGGGGCAACAATCAGACTATGTATTTCATAGCTAGAAGATACTATGTGTCTCTTTCATTAAGACATAATATCAGCATAATTAAATATGAACAAATTTTGTTTGTGTAAATGGAAAGCAATCTGGTTAATAGAATAATAAACTAGGATTTTACCGATTTTTTATGTCAATACTAATGAATATTATTACCTGTGTAGAATACATGGCTATAGTATGAAGTATCAAATAATATACTGCAAAGCCAAAATAAATAATGTGCAGGTTTTTTCTAATAATTGTCCTGCATTTAGAAGAATGCTTGTAAGGGACTGAGATATCAAGTATGACACCATACATTCAAAAAAGCAGAAAGGTTTCTTAGACTAGGTGGCAACCTCAAATAATGAGGTTAATTTCAAATTCAGAAACCAATCATTTGTCTAAAGAATTTAAATAATAAAGAAAAAAAATAAAACAAAACCCCGAAGTCCTTTTGAAACTGTTTTAAGATTAGAAGAGATGATCATTGCAGGGCTTTTCCGTGCAATTAGGATTTCACAAGGCAGATAAAATTATAGTATTCATTTTTTAGCTATTTCCCATGATGTATCTTCTCTCTTTCTCTCCTGTCCAGTATTTATTAAAATATTTTTCTTATTATTTCCCTTGCTTTTGGGGCAAGGGAGTGGGTAAACCCCTAGTGACAGAGCAAACAAAATATTCCTGCAAAGTAACACTATCTACACCATCTTCACAAAAAAACACAGTAAATTAAACTAAATGTTAAGGTATTTAAAACTCACCCTTTTATTTCCTGATTTGAGACTTCCAATTTTTCTTAAATTGCATGTCTAGACTTCTTAAGCACATAACTTGTTATGAATGAAGAGGCATGTTACTGTGCAAAAGACCTGACCTTTGTCAAAAGATCAACTGACTATATAAAAAAAAATCCAAAACAAACAAAAACAACCCTGGTTTTATTTCTGACAAAAATAAGCTTTAGTGAAAGCTTTTGTTCTAATCCCTGCTTCCCACTCTCATAAAACAGCATCGAATTTTTAAATCTGCTAGTCAAGATAATCACCAAGTCACGGAATGTCAGGGGTTGGAAGGGACCTCTGAAGTTCATCAAGTTCAATCACCTATAATAATGACTATTGTAAAGTTAATTTTATATAGGGAAAAAAAAAAGTTCGCTAATGAAACCATATTTAAGTAAAACTCTGTGAAACATAAAATTATTCATCTTGTTACATAGCACTTGAAAAAAAAAGTGAATAATTCATCTATTCCTAGATTTTGGCAGAGAGATTATGAGTTTGCCCCAGCTATTTTTGGTTTAATAGTTCTGCCCAATATACCTCCTCTCCACAATATGACACTTGCCAAAAGCTGCATCTACAGTAAGCTCTAATCCAGGCTGTCAAGGATAAATTCTTGTCTCCTTATAACCCTTTGGTCTTTCATTTATAAAATTTAAGATAATACCTGTCCAAACTAGGACACAGGCAGACAGACAATTCTGTCCATCTCTTCTACAGCATCATAAAAAGTACTAACAGGTACCAAGTTAAAGACGACAAGAACCAGCACAAAGGTTTTCTTAGCTAATCCTAACAAAAAATTGTTTCACATACCACTATTTTATGTTCGGAATTACAACACAAGCCAAACATCATAAAGCTGAAATCCTTATAAATCTGGTGTTTCTTGATAATCAATTGCTGCATTAATGTTGAGCATTCCAGCATGGGTTTCACCACTTGCTTTTTGCCAAAGACAATTTCTCCTCATACCCTAACAGAGGCTAATGCCAAACCTCCATCTTATCCATATATATTTTGACAGGAAAGCATTTAATATCTGAGAATCCAAAACCTGCCTTGCATCACTGATACCAAAAGCATTTATTTAGAATATTGCTTTAATTACTATGGTTCTATCACTGAAATGCATGTTGCAAAAGTTTGCTGAAGTTTGTTAATAAGAGAGAGTGAACATGAAACAAGAAGGTAAACATGAAGACATGTATCCTAGCATGGCACAGTATCCAATTCTTGATATAAAAACTAGAAATATGATTATAAAATGCATAAAACTATGAATAGGCAGATTTAAAGTATACTCAAGATCAACCCTCTTGACTGTAGGTACCAGGTAACTAGTTAAGCAGAATTCATCTTCTAAGAGAGAAACCAGGCTGAGACTTCAGCCTGCCACAGATCTTGAGAGTACAATGCAATTAAATACAGTAATTTTAAATTTACTTGGAAAACTAAAGAACTGCCCAAACCTATCTATAAAACCTCTTTAAGGATGGGCTGCTTACGCTAGCAAGTCCTCTCTTTCCAAGAAGGGCTTCCCTTTTTTTTTTTCTCACCTCCTCTCCTCAATCCCACCAGAACTACTATCATAATTTACTTATTGAAGGGGAAATTTAGCCACTTCTTCACCTCCCAAACACATCACTAATACTTTAATACACAGGAAATTTTCTGTCTGCTTCATTTGCAGTCAGCCCTAGGATCACAGAGAGCAAAGTCGATATTTTCAGGACTACTACAGTAATTCCTAAAGCTATGCACCATGAACAGCGTTCATTTTACAGGCTTAATAAAGTATTTGTATGTGGCAATGTTCTCTTGAGGAGAGTGTGGCCCATCCAGACTCACTATTGCCTTGATAACATTGATACTGACCTGTGGAAAAGTATTAGTGGGACTGGAGTTCTCAGGCTCTGGTTGGGATAACATTGACTCTGAGTGGCTTGTTATGAGAAAGGTACATAGGCTGACAGGTAAGGGGAAGTCAAACAAAATAAGGAGAAGCAGCAAGTAATGAGAGAATGAATGCAGCTGTTCTGCTAATGTTGTTAAGATACCAGGCACTATAATAAGGTGGAAGAACACAGCTTGTAGCCAATAGTAATTGACAGTAGCTCTTATACTGATAAAGGAAAGATATATAAGCTGTGTGTATGCTTGAAGAAAGTGACTTCAACTTTGATCACACCGGTCTGCGTTGAGTCCATTTCTGCTACTCCTGCACTTGTAATCTCTTAATTCATGGCTGTTCAGAAACTATAAGACACACGAATAATGCAGATGATGGTTCCTAACATGCGTGATCTCTTCTTCTCTCTTAGTCTAATGCCAGTTTTAGAGTTCCACCTTGTTACACTAAATTTTAAGCCACGGAAGGTCAAGAAAGTCTATGGCTCCAAATACACATTTTAAGTGAACAGATGAAAATTGAAAGCACAGATTTTGATATTTCCTATACTCTTAGGGAGAAGGCAAATATAATAAATAAAAATCAGTGAAATAAAAAAATAAGTTGATTTCCCATTTCTCTGTGCTTACCATAGTCTCACTAAAACAGAGATCAACACCTGTGGGCTATACAATTCCTAACACTATTTCTATAGTAGTTTCAATGTGAAATTTTAAACAGTTTTTAAATTATGAGAACAAATAAGTTTAAGCATAGAAAAATAGATATCAAATCTGTCTACTTATAGAACGTTCTAAAATTTCAGAGTAAGATATGTGAGAATTCATCTAGGTGCCAGTGGATTTTCCTTGCCAAAATACTAAGACAAGTTTTCAGATTAATTTAAAGACCATCATAAATAACTTTTTTTTTTTGAAGCAACAAAGGTTGTTTGCAAACAAAGTTATAAGGCATAATGTTTTAAAGCACAGTTTTTCAGATTTAATAGCACAACTGGAAACTCCATTCACAATGCTGTGCTGCTCTGTATCTCCACATTCATCAACTTAAACTGAAGACAAAATTTGTTCATTTTATGAAGGCTCCTGTTTTTAAGAGCAGTGTGTATTAACAGACAATAATGTTCTATACTAATTAAAGCATTAAAGTTTATAATTTAGATATGCATCTACTTGCATCGAATCATAGAATGTTTAGGGCCTGAAGGGACCTCCAAAGGTCATCTAGTGCAGCCCCCCTGCAGGGAGCAGGGACACCCCTAACTAGACCAGGCTGTTCAGAGCCTTGTCCAACCTCAGCTTGAATATCTCCAGAGATGGTGCCCCAACCACCTCCCTGGGGAGCCTATTCCACTGTTCCACCACCCTCAAGGTAAAGAACTTCTTCCTGATATCCAGTCTAAATCTAATCTTCTCAATTTAAACCCATTACCCCATGTCCTTTCACTAGAGGCCCTTGTAAACAGGCCCTCTGCAGCCTTCCTCTAGGCTCCCTTCAGGTACTGGAAGGTGGCTATAAGATCTCCCTGGAGCCTTCTCTTCCCCAGGCTGAACAACCCCAGCTCCTTTCAGCCCCCTGATCATCTTTGTGGCCTCCTCTGGACCCTCTCCATCAGGTCCATGTCTTTCCTGTGTTGAGGGCTCCAGAACTGGATGAAGTCTGACCAGAGCAGAGTAGAGGGGCAGAATCACCTCTCTCCATCTGCTGGCCACACATCTCTTGATGTAGCCCAGGATGCAATTGGCCTTCCTGGCTGCAATTGCACACTGCTGGCTCATGTCCAGCTTCTCATCCACCAACACCCCCAAGTCCTTTTCTGCAGAGCTGCTTTCCAGCACCTCATCTCCCAGCCTGTAGTCGCCACTTGGAATTCTTGAAAAGGAGGAATAAGCACACCTCACCTGAAGAGGTCTATCTTTACAAAGCAAAAACAGTTCAGGCAAACCTGCATATGAATATTGTAGTCTGTGCTTAGTTCCTCCAAGTTAGTGAACACTGGTAAGGAGAAAATAATCATACATAGAAAGCACATTGTTATAGGGAATAATTTACTCTGTAAAATGCATTTAGTCTGAGAGATGCTTTGAGTAATAGCAGCAGAAAGGACAAGGCATTTTTTCATAAGAGAAGCTTTTACAGAGACAGTTCTGTAGGGGGGGAAGAAGAAGAAAGCACATCATAGCTTAATACAGGCACACAAGATGCACGTGAAAGCTTTTAAGCACAGTGTGCACAATCCACCTCAATTTGGCTACAAAGTCCTATGACTCTGAATCCAGGCTGCTTTCTTTTTTCTCCTCCTCCCCACTTCTCTTCATATACTTCCCTACCAGAAAAAGTTTTATAATTGACTTGTTAGTAGATGCAAGATCATGCACTAAATTTTTCAGAACATTTAGGAACATGGTAATAACATAAAACAGGATAATGGTGGGTATACCACAAGTTCAAATAAGCTTGACTGATTCAGTCTTACCCTTTAAAAACATGAGTCCTTTTCTAGAGGCAAAGAAACTACAACAGTATGTTTGTTTTCCCAGCTGGAACTTTAGTAAGGCATTTGATGGTGTCATATACTAGAGAGACTGGAGTTACAGTTACAGGATGATATTCACCACAAAAAGGACAAAGTCATAGACTAATGGAAAATGACAAACTGGAATTTGCCTGTACCTTGTACTATAATGTAATGTACTGTAGGTAATACATCTGTGTGTATGTAGTATAATGTGCATGTACTATAGACCATCTGTACTATATGGTAGGAAGTCCATTAGCTGGAAATTACCAAGGACAAGAATAGGTCAAAAATTCCTAAAGTGCAAATAACTGCAGCTAATAAAGAGTTGGGTGCAATCACGCAATTGTGTCAGGTAAGAATTTCTAGTAGAGGTAAACAAACATTACAATTATATGATGCACTGCCATGACCCTTTCTCCAATACTGTATATTGTCTGACTCATCCTCAAAAGTGTAACTTCATAGGGAATTACAAAAACAATTGGTAAATCATTCAGATCAAAGCACACTTAACTGGTCTCTTTCAATTTGTTTCATTTCCTTTGATAGTAAGC
Organism: Ceyx melanurus; assembly: GCA_024611195.1. NCBI lineage: Eukaryota > Metazoa > Chordata > Aves > Coraciiformes > Alcedinidae > Ceyx > Ceyx melanurus. The sequence continues at coordinate 19,701 of JANHGL010000182.1, read as the reverse complement.
AATGTTTAAAAACTCTGCAAGTAATGTTACCTGCTCATCACAGATTTGTAATTGCCAAACTTTCTGAAGCAAAATATTTTAATTTATGTTTGAAATAGCAACAAGTAGCTGACTGACACCCAGCTGAATTTGAGTCAACAGTGTGCCCAGGTGGCCAAGAAGGCCGACGGCATCCTGGCCTGTATCAGAAATTGCATGGCCAGCAGGAGAAGGATGTGATTGTGCCCCTGTTCTTAGCACTGGTGAGGCCACACCTTGAGTACTGTGTTCAGTTCTGGGCTCCTCACTAAAAGGAAAACATTGAGTTGCTGGTGCAAGTTCAGAGAATGGCAGCCAAGGTGGTGAGGGGCTGGGAGAACAAGTGATATGAAGAGAGGCTGAGGGAATTGGAGTTGTTTAGTTTGGAGAAGAGGATGCTGAGGGGAGACCTTATCACTCTCTTCAACTACCTGAAAGGAGGTTGTAGTGAGGTGGGTTTGGCCTCTCCTCTCAAGTAAATAATCACAGGACTGGAGGGAATGGCCTGAAGTTGCACGAGGGGAAGCTTAGACTTGATAGTAGGAAAAATTTATTTACTGAGTAGTCAGGCACTGGAACAGGCTGCCCAGGGAGGTGGTAGAGTCACCATCCCTGGAGGTATTAAAAAAACATGTAGATTACAAACTTTAAGACATGTTATAGTGGAATGATGAGGAGGGGTTTTTTGGCTGTTTTTTGTTTGTTTGCTTGTTTGGTGTTTTGTTTTTGTTGGGATGGTGGGGTTGTTGGTGGGGGGGGGGGTGTTAGTAACAGTTGGATGCAGTGATCTTGGAGGTCTTGTCCAACCTTGACAATTCTGTGATTCTGTAAGTTCTGTGTATTTACTTCTGCTTTGAATAACGTGTTCAGAATAGATTTTTTTTTAACAAGTTTGGTACACATGAGAAGTCCAGTGAACCACAGCTGTTAATTTCAGGGTTGCAAAAAGGAACAATCGTTTTTTCTATTCTGTGGTTTGTCCAAACCTACCTACCTACCTCCTCTTACCTACCCATCCAACTCTCTGCTTCAATTTTTAACCCAAATCAAACAACTACTGTACACCCATCCCCTGCCTCCCTACAGCTGTGCTACTGCCCATACCTCTACATCATTTTATCTTGCAAGCTGGGAGACTGGGGTTTGAAAGCACCAAAGACAGATCATCCTTCAGCAAGGTCATGTCTCTTCCTTGAAACACCTTTATCTTTGAATGTTCCATTTTTGGTTGGTTTGGTTTTGTTTTTTCTGGGCCTGCCTGGTTTTCCAAAACCTCCAAGAGGAAAGTAAACACCACTTTAAGAAACTGTCATTGTGTTTAACCTTAGAGTAACTGCATAACGGGGGAAAGAAGTCAAAACCAAACACAAAAACAACCAACATCTCTCCAATATTAAAAATAAATAGATCCAAATATAAACATCTGCATAGGCGAATTCTGTCTCTAGATGAAGTCTGCTTGGCATAATTTAAAATCCAAGTGAAATTCTATGCATAGGAGCTTTCTGCAATGCCATACAAGAAACCAACCACAAAACACAACACCTCAAAACAACAAAGATAAAGGAGTATCAAGAATGCCACATGAAATCAGGGCTTTAAAAAGAAACTGTATACTACAAAGCCAATTAAAAAGAAAAATTTAAGAAAATAAAGTTTTAATATTTGACAGAGACAAGGAGGATCTTGAACTTCAAAGGCAGAGTATTAAAAAATTAATTTTGTTCATAAGATTTCTGTATTTCAGTATCACTATCATGTTAGCAAGAACAGTTACACATATCTATGTCCCCTTTACAAACAGCTGAGCAATTTAGAAAAAGTATCACTAAGACCTTTAAGAAAAAAATCAGAAAGAAAAAAAAAGTTTTATTTATCCCTTTCATATTCAGTTGGTCAAAAGTTTCAAAAAAAGCAGCAAGTAATCTGAAAACAGTGATGCACTAAGATCCCTACATGGAATAAATAACACTCAACAAGGAAAACATAATTTGAATAAGTTTTGAGCTTTTGTAAATAAAGAATAGTAGCTGCTCTTCTAAAACACCACAGGAAAACATAGTAAGTTCCAAAACTATTAAAATTTCATAAAAAAAACCCATAATCAATAGCTTAGAAGAAAACAACAGAGAAGTATATTACAAACTAGAATGACTCATCACCTGAACCAGAACTACTCTCATTTCAACATAATGCAAGTCAATACACATAGAAGTCACTACTTATCAAAAGCACTAAGCACTTAACATTCTTAAATATTTTGCATGCCTGCAAACATTTTAGCTATGAAGTTAAATTTCTTTGTGCATCATTACAATAATTTGTACTTCTGCTATTGAAAGTTTTCTCAGAAATTTGAAAGCATGAGCCCTGGACCACAACTTGCAAGTAAAAAGTACCCAAAACTAAATCAAACCAAGAGAAAAAAAAAACAGAGGTAAATGGAATCTTGAAACAACTCTCGGACTCTCAGGAGTCTTAACTGCTATAAAAATTTAGGACAACCTGCAATTTCTAACTCAGGCTGCCTCTCAACAGGCCAAGGCTGTAGTAACAATATCAGGGGGGTTCCTGACAGTGTCAAGAACACCTCCCCCACACACACACCCATACTAGGTCTACATAGTTTAAACATAAATATCCAACTCAAGAGGAACTTTGTCAACTGTACACTGCTGAAATAGTAGGAGTATTATGAATACATTTCAATTTCTCTGTAGCAAGATTATTTCAATCAGAACTATATAAATTGTTGTTTTTAAAAGCATTTAAGTTTCCCCAGAAGAATAACTTTAGTCTTTTTAGCCATATGATTTTATACCCACAAGAAATCATTATCTATGCTTATGAGTAAGCCTTAAGAAAATTCCGTGCCCTTTAAATCGATCATGTGTAATTCAAATCACAGCTGCATACCAGGAAGTGTAATTCAGAATTTAAACCGTTAGTAAAATTTATCTGTGCTTTAACTCAATAGAACTTATTTGTAAATGCTATCTATTCAAGTACTGTCAGATTTAAGCTGAAAGGGACTTTTACAAAATGCTACAAAGGACAATATTAAAATGGTCAACTTATTTTGAGACAAGAAACTAACTAACTGACCAGGAATACCCTTGATTTTATATTAAATGAAGCTATATGCAAAATAGACAATAATGCTAGCTTAAAATTAAAATCTAAACTCTAAATATATCTTCAGAATCTACCACAACACTACACTGTAATTCTTAAAACAGTAAGACAAAATACAAGTAACTATCAAGTATAAAGATCAAAATGAACCATCTACATTTTTCAACTAGAATGTCACATTATTATTTAAAAACCCACACAGGGTTGGCATTTTGTTCCCTTTATTCTGTTTGAATAGAAAATTGTACAGGTAGCACAGCTTTCAACTTGATTACTTGCTTTTCCCACTAGGAAAATGCAGCAGTCAGTAAAACCACTATACAAAGTTTCCTTTTCGAGGTCATGTTTTAGAGTTCCAGGTAGACAACTGAGAATTAAAAAGAAACCACTCAATTCACCAGCCCTAAAGATATTCCAACAGCCAGAACTGCAAGAACCAGTTCTACACAAAACCTTAGAAAGCAAATGGGTTTTGGTTTGGGTCTTTTGGTGGGGTTCTTTTGTTTTTCATGGTTTTATTTCTTTTTGTTGGGTTGTTTTTTTTCTGTTGTAACAAGAACAAATTACAATTTGGTTTGCTTTTGGTCTTTTTTTTTTTTTTTCAAATATGCTACAATTAACAAAAAAGGATCAGTGGATGAAATTCTGTCCTTACTTGTATGGAAGGGAGACTGCACATATATATACATAGGTGAAAAGAACTGAAACTTATTGAACAGCTGATTAGGTAGAGAAACCATCTCATTCCCTCAGGTTTGCTAGTTCCCAGAACGTTAAGTAGAAACTTGGACAAAAATAACACTACACAAAAATTTTAAAGCACTCATTTCAAAATAGGGTGCAACTCTTGCATTCTTCCTTATCCTGCTCAGGCAGGGGGGTTGGACTAGATGATCTTCTAGGTCCCTTCCAGCCCCTAATATCTGTGATTCTGTGATTCCTTCATTACAAAGGGCCAGAACAGTAAACAAAAAATACATCAGTTGACTTACCTTCTTATCTTCTTTTACTTTCTGGGTTTTCTTCTTCATTTTTTTATCATCCAGTTCTTGATCCGATGTAATAGCAGGGTTATCTATGCCACCCTTCCATATTTCGACAGGTGAAAGTAGTGGGTCTTCTTCACTTCCACGATGCCTTCCTTTTCTTTTAGTTTTAGAGGTGGTGAAAGCTTCATCATCACTTGCATCCGAATGTGTTCTCCTATAGTAGGACTTAGCTTTGCTGAACAAAGTCTTAGACTTATACTTGTATTTTGAAGGCCTTCTTTCCCCATGACTTTTGGATACTCTGTCTGAAAACCCATTTTCTTCCTCACCTTGGGTATTTATAACAATTGAGTTTCGGACTTTAATGATACGATTCTGACTATCGTCTGGAACTGCGTAGATATCATCTGCAAAGCCCTTATGTTTGAAAATAGTGTCAATAGGTTCAGCATAGTTGTCAGACTGGTCTGCATCTTCCGGTGGTGCTGCAGGCACTCGAGAAGGTTGTTTTCTGGGGTTTTTGCCAATACCTGCCTCAATCGTTTTCAGGAGGTTAGGGTCCAGTTTTTTCACATTTGTTCTGGGAACAAGTGGTTTCGGTTTTATTGGAGGAGGCACTTTATGGTTGCGTTCATGGTCGTGACAGTTGAGAGGTGTACTGTGAACAGGATACTCGTTTCCTTCCAAATCCAATCGGTACTTTGAACGGTCACTCGGTGCTGGGAGTAACCTCACATCATCACCAATTGGACTGTAAGGTGGTGGGCCTTCAGTATCATCCTCTGAATCAGGATAATTATAGTCAAGGGAACCTCCTCTAGGAGATCTTGGAAACACATCTTCACTTGTATGCGTTGTTTCCCTTGTGCTGTCTGACATATAAGAACTTTCAATCATGTTTTTCTTCTCCAATACGTCACTGAAGAATAACGTGAAAACCTCAGTTTGACGATGATATTGAGATAATGAATATAAAGCTGTAAACTTAGCAGTAATTTCTGTTGCTATGTGTTCTCCTTCAGTCATGAGTTCCTTGATTGCTTCACTCTCAAAGAAGTCTGCCTGGCTATCAGTTACAGCCACTAACTGCACAGGAATCGTATCCTGAACTTCAGAAAGAAATGCCCGAAGCATCCCCATGGACGCCTTCCGCTTCGCAGAATAGACCAGTATATATCCATGAACAAGTTCATCTTTCCTTACCCCAATTGAAGAATGATATGATAATATAGTTATCTGTATTCGGCGCCTCTTTTCACCTATTATTTTATCAAGCATCAAAGAATTATTTTGGCCAGCCTGAGCAGCACTACAGGAGTGAGAGTCGAGGAAGGGTGAAAGGATAAGATCCACACTAAATGGATCACCACACATGGCACACATGACAATTCTTAAGTCGGCTTCTGACAGATCTTTAATGGTGGGAACGGGACTTACAACATCAAAATTGTGTTTAACTGCTTCTAGTACTCCCCTCAGAGCTTGTTTTATTTGGGTCTCATTAAATTTGCGTGGGTACGTACCAGCAGGCACATCTACAAAAGGGCATTGTAATTTGTTGGCCAATTGTTGTCCCTGATGTCTTAGAATAGGTAAATTCTTGCTAACACTGTCCCTCTGGTTAGCCAGTATTAATGTAAATGGAAGATTAGCCACATATTTGTCTCTCCTTATCTGAGATGCTTCAGCCCTTATTTTTGCAATGCACTCCCCAATAAAATTCAGTGACTCAATAGAGTTAAACACACAGAAACAACCATGTGGTTTGAAGGTTGAGGTCCAAAACTGAGTGAAAAGGTATGGAGATTTTGCATCAACTGGCCTAAGATCTAGTTCATATATTTTCCCATCTAATGCATATTCATCATCGGTGGATTGTGTCCGAATTTCATTTGCCAATTCTTGTGCAAGGCCATCTTTGCCCAAAATGAAAAGATTGACTTTATCAATATTGGCACTATCATGGTACAAATTTGAGCGGCCATGGTCTAGCTGCAGAAGACTGTTGGCAAGTAACTGCTCTACTTTAATGTCTGTGCAATTTTGGCCACTCAGACAAGTTTCTTTAGTTGGGTGATAAACAAATCCTATGTGTTTAAGCAGAAGAGATTCTCTATCGGGTGCAAGTTTCTGTAAAGCTTTGTATCTTGGTTCTTCACTCAGAACTGCATGAATTTCACTCATTTTATCTGAACTTGGTGTTGCATTAAGATCCAGGTCATAAAACAGCTCTGAATGTTCAAAAAGCATTTCCTGAAACTCCTCTTTGGCTTTTTCAACAATCTCCCTCTGATGCCTACCATACACTTCCTTACTGTCAGCATCAGTGATGTATTTGAACGCTTCGTCGTCCACCACAAAGCATATAACTTCTTCCCATGGCTGTCCAGGTGTAATGAACTGGATTTTCTCAAGAGTTTTTTTAAATTTCTCCTTCATTTCAACCCTCCTTTTTTCAGATATAAGATGCTGCACATGGTTTTGATAAACTTTTTCTGCCTCTAGCGTGGTCAGAAGGTCAAATGGAATTCTTCTGTCATTCACTTTATCTATATGGTCGGTTTCATCCCAGGGTGTTTTTTCAAGCACTACAAAACAGGACTGAAAGTCAGGTCTTTTCTCCATTAATTTCAAGGCTTCTGTCCAGCTCAAGTGTTCAATCTCATCGAGATTTGACAGAAGTGTATTAAGAGCTCTTGGCAATGCATTAATGTATTCTTCTTTTCTTTTTCTAATATGTTCCTGCTTAAGCTGTTCTATGTGCTTTGAAAAAGTATTTTTGGCTTTTTTAGTTCCTTCCAAGTTTATGTACTCTTCATAATCAGGGTGGTTTTTCAGTTTATTACTAACAGTTTTCCAAGTTGCATGATAGTCTCTCACAGTCTGGACAAGTTTTTCAAACTTATCTGTTGCTGTAACAACCAGCTGTCTTTGAGTTTTGTAGGCGTCCAGATAGGGGATTATTTTAGGTTTACCACGAGTTTTATCCATCATTTGTACCAGTGCAGTAAAACATGTTTCAACATTGACATTGAATCTCGCCGATGTTTCCACTACCACCAGGTTCTTCTTATTTGAAGCAAAGGCCTGAACCTCTCGCAGATAATGATCCACACATTCATCACATTTTGTTGCTGCTATTATTATGGGTTTTTTAGCTTTTGAGAGCTGGATATAAAGATTATTCACAAATTTAAGTTGATCATCAAACTTCCTGTTGCATCCTTGGCTTACATCAATGCACAATAAAAACCCATCTATGCTTAATTTCCCTTCAGGCATTTGTTTTTGCTCAAAGTCTTGCTCCAAGCCTAGCTGATCTGTGCAAATGTACATGAGTTTTTCTGCTGACTGCAGTTTGGAGGCAGCTGCACGTTTTATATATGGTTGTAAATTCGTACTCCGATGAGGCAAGAAAGTCTGATCATCAATGAACTCAGTCTGCTCAATTACATGAATTCTGCAATCAATTCCATCCTCACTGCTTTGAGTTACGTCACCCCAGTACAAAAAGTGATCATTGTTAACAACTCTTCCTCCAAAGTCAATTGTGCTAAGCACAGAGGTATGCTCAGGATAATATTCATCTGCTCTTGAACGAACGAATCTATTGCACAAACACGACTTGCCAACTCCACAATTACCTTTATCCTTTTCAGTTCCAGACAGTCCAACAACACTAACAGCATAAGATGGGGGACGTGGCTCTTTATTTTTTGCCATCATAACTTTCCTCTCATCCTTTTGCAGTCATCAAGGTAACTGTACGTGGCTTTCATTCTGGAGAGGCTCCTACAAATTTAAGTTGTATATCCAGGGTTCCAGAAATAGCTTTTAGTTGTTCCTTCTTCAGCTTGTCATGGAGAATATCTCAGATATCCAGGATGAGAAGGATCATCTTCCTAACAAAAACAAAGAAAAATAATTAAGACTGGAGGTATTTCTAATATTCATGAGGAGAAAAAAAAAAAAAAGGTAAAAAAACTGCTTAAGCTTGCTCATCCTGGAATTGTTTTCCAGGTATATCAGTAGTACTTTAAATAAAATCTTAATTCATTCATGTTAATGTTCTCTATAATTAAAAAATATTTTTAAAAACCCACAAAACCACAAACAGGTTTTAGGCACACTTGAATAATAATGTATCAACTATTTCATAGGTGATCAGCATACTTCTAAAAAGAAAAAAAGAAAAAAAGAAAAAAATTATCCCAAATTACTGTTTTCCTTTATACTTCTGAGTACTAGGTACTAGACAGTACTTTCTAATGAAACGGAAAAACCCTAAACCAAACCAAATATTCACATACACACCTTCTATTCAGACTTCCACTAGAGAGCAAGCTTACCTGCATAAAAACCACTACTTCTGTGTGCTTTTTTAAGGTTTGGTTTTAGGTTTCAGTAAAGATACCTTGAAACTAAGAAGCTGTAAAACCAGAAAGTTCACAAGGTGGCTCAGCCACTACCTATCTGGAGAACTACACAACCTGTATACTAACAGTAAACTGCTTTTAAGAGGTTTCTAACCTGAATTCTAAAAAAAAAAACTCACAAACAAATACTGTCATGCAGATAGTAGGCATAGAAAAATAGGACTTATGTTTGAGATAATTTTTTCTCTCTCTAGGAAAATAATCAAAATCTTTTAATACCTGCAGACAGAAACTACATCTGCATCCAAACTTCCACAGAGTTATTACACAGTTCCAGTGGCTTTACTGAAGCTGCCATGAAGTATAACAATTACCACTAATTCTCAGCTACTAATCGAAAGACTTTGCTTACAGACATACTGCAAATGTAAATAAATTCACTGGTTTAGAATCAATTACATTATGAGGAAAACATAAAAAATTAACTGGCTGAATGCCTGGGCTCAGCAGGTTGTGATCGGTAGAATGAAATCTAGCTGGGGGCCAGTAATAAGTGGTATATTCCACAGGCCAATACTGGGTCCAACACAGTTCAACATCTTCACTAATGACTTGGATGATGGGGCAGAGTACACCCCCCAGCAAGTTTCCTGATGACAAAATGGGGTAGATGAGGCTGATACAGCAAAGACTTGTTCTGCCATTCATAGAGCACTGAACACTCTGAAGACATGGGCTAACAGGAACCCATGCACTGCAGTACCCTATGTACCAGTATATGCTGGGAGACAACTGTTCAGTAAGCAGATTTACAGAAAAGGACCTAGAGATCCCTGGGCACAGCAAGATGAACACAAGCCAGCAATTTTCACTGATGGCAAACCAGGCTAACAGTACCCTGAGCAGCATCTGACAGAATATTGCCAGCAGATCGAGGGAGGTGAACCTTCCCCTCTACACAGCATTGTTAAGGCCACACCTGATGCACCACGTCCAGTTCTCCAGTACAGAAAGATACAGAGTTACTGGAGAGAATCCAGCAAAAAGCAAGTAAGATGATTAAAGGACTAAAGCCTCTCTCATATAGAAAGGCTGGGAGAGCTGGGACTGCAGAAGAGAAGCACAGGGGTAATCTCATCAATGTGCACAAGTATTTGGAGGAAAGGAGCAAAGAAGGTAGAGACAGACTCTGGTAGCATCCAGTGACAGGACAAGAGACAACAGGCACAGACTGAAACACAGGAGGTGCTATAGGAACATCAGGAAACACTTTTTTACTATGAGAGTGACTGATCTCTGCTACAGATTGCCCAGAGAGGTTTCTGAATGCTCCCTCATTGGAAATACTGAAAAGTCACCTGGACAGAGTCCTGGGCAGCCTGCTCTAGGCAGCCCCAGATGAGCAGGGAAGCTGGACACAATGACCTCCAGAGGCTGTCCAGAAGTACCTGCTACATCATCCTACAATATTGTGAAAAATATTTTGATAAACGTACTTTTCTTAAGTTTCTTGGTAAAAATACATTTACTGCATGGCACTATAAATGAAAATTACAGATTACTGTACCAAACATATTTGGGTTTCTGTTTGTAGAGTAAAAAATAACATAACCAAATGTAAACAAACCTGTAAATAGTCCTAATATGAAGGAAAAAGTATAATACCAGTACTGAAATTTTAGCCTCAGTATCCCAGTTTCGTTTGTTATTATTTTGTTATTCTTAACAAAATAAAAGCTTATCAAGAGTGGTACTATAGTGCCTTCCTTTGGTGTAAAAATTTATACATAAATGTGTAGGAATTGTCACCCCAACAGCTCTCAAAATCTGCTTTAACAGTTGTATAAGTACTCTGAAACTGCTAAAATGTCTGAGATTAAAGACACGCAAGAGTAACAGAAGTATTTGTACTAATAAGAGTTGCAATAAAAGATAAAAATAGAGATGTCTGGAATATCTGATATAGAATCAATGCCTGGTCAACAGACCTTTCCAACTTACTAAAACCTAGGAACAAAAAACCTAACATTCTGATCAGAAACACAGTATATATGTAACAATATTTGTAATTAAATCCACTTAAAATATAAAACTGTTTAAAAATGGGTGCAACATGTCCCTTCTTCCAGTCCCCAGGGACTTCTCCTGACTGCCAAGACTTTTCAAATATTACGGCAAGTGGCCTGGCAACTACATCAGCCAATTCTTTCAGGACTCTGGGATGAATCTCATCAGGTCCCATGGATTTATGAATGTTCAGGTTCCTCAGGTGGTCACAAACATACGGGGGGGACGACTTCACCACCCTGGTCCACACCTTGCAGTTTAACTTGAGAAGTGTTGGGAGAGAGGTTGTCAGTGAAGAATGAGGAAAAAAAATTGTTGAGAACCTCAGCCTTCTCCTTGTCCATTACTAGCCCACAATTTTTATTCTTCGGGGGGGGGGGTATGTTTTCTTTGATATTTTTTCATTGACATACCTGTAGAATCCCTTCTTGTAATTCTTTACATCCCTTGCCAAGTCAGCTCCAAGTCAAGGAAGGTATATTTTTTTGTAACAGGACATTAATTGCATTACAAAATTAAACTTGGTCCAATTTTTATACTTGAGAGTTTTTATATTTCAAGATCTGAAACTTTTATGCTGTGTTTTAGGAATTATTTTCCTTCTCTTATTTAAATCAGTTTACTCAAAGAAAGATAATCTGTATTTTAAAATTAGCTTTCTACTATTTCCACTGTGTTTTTTAAACTCTTAAAAGAGAGAATTTAAAGCTAACAGAAAATGGCTCTGGGAATAAAAATACTTAGCAGAAATAAATCCTTCACAAGCAGTGTTTATATTACTACAAATAAACCCAGTGTTTTCTTTCTAAAGCAGAGCTTATCATAGCAGCATCATTCAGACTATTAGAATGAGAAGTTTAGTCAGCACTTCCACTATGAAATGTTTTCTGTTACTACAGCACAATACAGATCTGATGTGAACTGAACTAGAACACAAAAATCTTCAGCCATGGGATTATTGCAGTTAATCAGGAAGATGCTGTCAATTTGCTACTAGTTTACAAGAAACAATCAATACTTTCAGATACTCTTATGTTTTCGAGTGGCAAAGGTTCTTCCTCCTCCAGCAATAAATATTTTGCCAAATCAATACATTTTTAAGTAAGTTAAATACAAAGAGTAGGGTGAAATGGGACACTGATGAAGGGAAAACAAACAGCATTTCACAAAATTTCTGATATGGAATTGACTTTCACCACAGTGGGAGATTAATCACTCGAGATACTTCAAAACCAGTATGGTTTTCTTTTCATTTTATACAATTTCTACTCTGCACTGATTACAAGAAGAAAATATAAAAATAAAAATAAAAAAAAATCACAGGATCAAATATATGTTAATTTAGTAATAAATCTGACATGATAATGCCTTCAAATTTAATATAAAATCATTCTTAAAATACTCCACAAACGAGTATTTTTTCTTTTCTGCATACAACTAATTTAAAGGTATAGCTTCATAGTTTAAAAATATATACACTGAAAAATCATGGTAAATTAGTTCAATTATCTTACTTTGATCTGCCTAATTCTGTTATAACAAATCCAAATAATTCCTCTCCCCTCTTTTATATTTGTTGCACAGCCATAGGAGGGGTTCCTCAGCCCTCCAATTTATTTCAGTCTTCCAACTGAAAATAACGGAACATTTATATGTGCAAATATAAAATACTGAAGAAGTACAGAACACAAAATGTATGACATCACTGCAGGAAGAATCTCTGACATGCTACTGTCATTATCTTGGTCTCTACAGGCTTTTAGATTATTAGATGTAGTTATGAAGAAAATAAGGTGTATCATCTTGTACTTACTCAGCCAGCTCTCCCCTTAAACACAAGATTATGAGACCTTTAGGTCTTCAAACTTACCCTTAAGAAAACAAGGTGCAAAGCAAGATGATTATCCTGCTGTGATCTTCCTGCAGTAATGTCACACATTTAAACAGTGTCCTTCAGTAAGTCCTTCCCTGAGGGATCTGAAAGCAAACACAATAAATTCATTAATCATTTCAAAATTAAGAAAGCAGAAGCAGTTTTTCCTCCTCAAAGAAGGTTCAACACTTAACCAATACATGAGGATTGTTTTCCTCATTTTAACCTATAAACAGAACTCAAACAGGTATTCCTCTATAACTTAAGAGGGTTTAAATCCTATAAGCACAGCTATCAATACTTGGCACAGAGAAAGCACAATTCTTCTTAAGTAACTTGTCTAAGTTCAACTTGGTATTTTAACAATATCTATGCTGCAGAAGTCTCATCTGAAAATAATAGTTTTTCAGGTAACATACAACATGTGCAATATAAAAATCACTAATTACTTGTAGAAGAATTTGAAATTCTAAAATATCTAGAACATTGTTTATTAACATAAAGTCAGTTATTCATTAAGTACAAAATATGTAAGATGAATATATGCCTAAATACATGTATATTCATTATTACTAGAAAAAACAAAGTCTACCTCAATACTCTTTTACCTGTAGAACAGCGATTCTTAGTTAAAAGGCCTCATAAACTGACAAATCAGAAACTGAAAGCATAATTATATTTGAAGATAGTGGATTCTCAATAAGAAAGTTATTAGTTTAATCTTGGTAAATGTTGATTTTACTGCAGAGATGCTGTTACAAAGTAAGCAAAAATGAACTCTTCTTTAAAGAACTTCTTCAGTCTGCATACACACAGAAGAATACCAAAAAAAAAACCAAAACAAAACTAATCCCAACAAACCACAACAACCAACCAACAAACACCCAAAAAAACACACACTTTGAAAGCCAGGCCAGTGATGCATATCTTGTGATTCAGAAAGGGAAAGTGCACCTGCACTGGATCCACTTAAGGCACTGGACCACAATGTAAGCCACTTAACTATGGAAGGGGGTCATTTTTAAGCTGGATGCAGCACCATGCTGTGTATGTGCTAAACTGGACATAAAGTAGGGATGGCAGAGCTTTCCCTTGTTTTGTCACTTAGAAGTATAAAATTAGTATATAAAAAAATATACTGGCAATAATATCTGTGGGAATAATACAGCTACTTGAAAAAGTCAAAGCTTTAGTAAACTTTTATTTGGACAAAAAAGTTTCAGCAACACTGTTAGGCAACATATCAATACCACAATAATACTGCAGTTCTCAACTTGTGTTACCAACCACCACCAGAAGCATTAGGCAGCAAATGCTAGCTGCAAAGCTCAACTGTCACTTGAAAGAGAAGATAGGAGGTAAGTCACATTCCCTGCCTTTACCTCCCAGCAGTGACACTCCTATGTGTCTACACCTGGTGAGCAGAGCAGACTGCTGCACACAGTCATAGAACAGTCTGGGCTGGAAGGGACCTTAAAGATACCTAGTTCCAGCCCCTCAGTATGAGGAACCTGACTACAGGGCTCAGAAAATGAGGATGTGGAAGAGCAAGAATGCATATGGGGCTCGGGGATATCAAACCACACCTACACAATGGAAAGCTCAAAGACAGGCCCCCACAAGATCAGACAGAAGCACAGACCAGAGAAATTATTCTTTTTCAAATACTATCTGCCAAAGTCTTCTGAACTGAATTCTAAACATTAACACAGAATACCATATAACTATTTTAGTATTTATTAGCTGCTAATCACCTCTCGTTATTTAGTAATTGTGGCCTGCACAGAATGTAGATAGCAAAATAAAAATCCCTTACAATCATAGCAAAGAAAATCACTTACAGATCAATACTCTGGGTATTTGTGAATACATTCTGAAACTGCTTTCTGAACCTAAAAAATGCTTACTCTTTGCAGACCTAACATGGCTCAAGCAGAAAGGTTTTCTGAAAGACTCTAAAGAATTGCTGATGACCAACAACTATTTCAGCAGCTATAAACAATGCCAACAGGGAAAGTAAATGCATTTTCCCATAGTCCTTTCTCTGTAATGCTGTCTAGCTGCAACAGTTTACAGACCAGTATTTTTCAGGGTTAGTTATTATTAGTTAGCATTGTGATAGCATTCATGAATTAACATCCACCAAGCACAGAAAAGCACACATAAAAAAAAAGGCCTAGTCTGCTTTGCAATGTATATGAGTAGAGCAGCAGAAAGTTACTGTGACCTCTACAGCAGACCACAAAGTAAATTCAAACACATTAGATACGACTGAAATGGTTTGTAGGATGACTTCTCAATGCACAGAACTTTGAAATATCAAAATCCATGTTTTCAATGAAATCACATCTCTGGGTTCAGGTTACTGCTAATAGTAAGTTTTCATAGAGAGTCATCCTTCACACTTGGAGAATCAAAGCTTGGCATTGGAAAATACTTAGTATGATACCCAATTTCCAAGACCTATCAGCACATCAGTAATTACAGCTCTACATACCAGAATAACAATTGAGTCATTTTCACTTCAAGAACTGGTAAAAAAAAATATCTCATGTTGATGTAGCTTATGGTAATGTTGTTACTTCTCAATATTTATGAAGAGGCATCTTTTTCACTTAAATATAAGAAATCTTAACATAAAACTCCTTTTTAGAAGTTAGACCAAGTACAGAGTATAACAATATCATCAAGAATTGTCAAAGTCTGTTGGGGTCCTAGCCACTTAATGTGTCCTGTTGTCCTTACTTAAGTGCCAATATTCCTGCCTTCACAAGTGCTGGCAATCTTAATTACCTGTACTTGAAATCTTATAAATAGGGGTGAATACGATGCACCCTGGTAAAATTCTGCAAGTACCAGCAACACTAGGAACAAGATTCAGATTGCTTATCAGGAAATAAACTCAATCAAGCACTAACAGGACTGCAAAGGACAATGCCTTGAAATGTTAAAAATGAATATTTAAGTAGCACAGTGATTAGTCATGCTAGATAAACAAAGGATGAGAATGGATCACCTCAACAACGTTCAGTTGAGATTCAGTTAGTATGAAGGCCAACAGTCATCCCTAAAGGAGTTACACAGCCTAGGTAATTCCTTGCATACAAAAGCAATCAATTTATTAATAGAGAGAAAAACTGACAACCCAACTTCATATTCAATGCAAAACTGTGTTTAAAAACAGAAGTGTAAAGCTTAGGCCTTTCTAAGTTCACTACATTTATCCTATTAATAACAATACTCTAAAGACCACCAGTGTATTACCCAAAATTAAATAAAGGCCTAAACTTTATTTCAGAATTCAAAATAAACCATCATTCTTTAGCTGGAATCTAGCATTCCAGGGGAGATCTATTATCATTGTTGCTGTTCACAAAAAAAACCCAAACAAACACCAATATAAAAATACCACACACACACACACACACACAAAAAATCTAACAAAACACCACAACAACCCAAACACTAAACCCAAAACAAAGCAACCTATACAAATCATATCAAGGTACAATAAACAGGTAAACAGCAAAAGTTGAAACTGTCAGCATTGCACTAGTCTGAGCTTAGGCCTCTCTAGTTACTTATCTACCAACTACTGAATATCTGAGATCATTCAATATAGGTCCAAAGCCTGTATTTTAACAGCAAAGGAAATAGTACAAGCTTACCAGAAAAAACAAACTCTTAATTCTTTTGGCACAGGAGAAGCTCCTGCACAGTGCTCAAAAATTGGCTTGGTCCAAGACTACCTGATCCGACTTATTTACAAAGTCAATCCAGAAGAACACAAAAGTACTAATGGAAAATTTTACAAAGGAGATTCAAGAAAAAAAAAATAATGATAAAACCAGAAGAAATTAAAAAAAAAAAAAAAAAAGCAGATGATGAAGGAAGTATCAATGTATAAATAAGAAAAGGGCTAAAATGCATTTTCTGCAAAGAGAATAATTAGCAACTCGGCAGCATCCACAACAAATTTCACTTATCCACAAAGCTGGATCATTTAATGTCATTTTTTTCTTCACGAGGAACTGCAGTATAGAAACCAGGACCTGACACTAAGTTCTGAGACTTAATTCATATGGTAGTTCCTTGTTTGACCTTGTACAAGCCATCTGTGTAATTTCTACCTGTGTAAAATGATAATACTGGTTATCCACTCATTTTTTAAATTATGTGCATGTGCAAAGCCATATGTAAGCAGCAAATAATATTCTACATAACAATTACCCAACTTAAATTAATGCTGTGATGCAACATACACATTTCCAAAATTGTGCATGAGGGTGTTGTTTTAATTTTTAAATGCAAGCATTCTTCTGTTATGCTTGTATGCCAGCTGAGGCTGATTTGTAAAAATGCATGGGAATTTTAACTCAGAAGGGAAGAAATAACTCAGTCCTAGCCCCTAATTAAACCTCCTTCTAATAGGTGTTAGTGACTAGAAAAAGCATAGTTATTACTCATATTCAAAATAACCTTCCTACAATTCTTTCATGTTTTCCCGTAAGTAATTTTGAACTTTTTTTTTAATAGGTCAATAAATCCATAATCACAAGGATGTAGAGAGAAGATTCAACCAATAACCTCTAAGACGTAATACTCTTAAAAGTACTTTCTAAAAATGATAAAAAAGACCCCCAGGAATACTCCAGCTCACACTGACGTTTAGGCTACAAATACTGGCCGGGGGGGTGGGGCGGGTGGTGGCGAACAAAACCAACCACATGAGATTTCTGTGGTCCCACTACATGGAAGTAACAGACAGAGGAAGAAGACAAACCCTGCTGGTCCCAATACGGAATTCCCAGCGTTACTGGGACTACCCGTAACCGAACATTTGCTTTATCTCCGAGCACGGCGCAGCACTGGCACAGGGTGAAGCGCCGCGTTCGCGACTCCCGCGCCCCGTCCGCAGGGGCAGCGCCGCGGTTCGGCCGCAGCGGGCGGGACCGGGCCCCGGACCGGGCCGGGCGCGCTGCCCACGCCCCCTAGCGGCAAGGCGGCGCACAGCGGCTCACCCCGGCCCCCGGCGCGCTCCTCCCGAGCGAACAACGCCAGCCCCGCCACGGGCGTTCCTCGGCAAGGGCGCACCGCGGGCTTCGCTCCCGTAGCTACGTCACAACCATAAACGTGACCGGGTTCCGTTCGCTCACCGGTATCAACCGCACCAGCAGAGCCCGGTGCCGGGGGTTCGGCTTCACAAACTTCCAGTAAAGGTGGGAGGGTTGCACCCTGCTGGATGCACCGTGCCCGTCACCTTAAGAACACGCCACACTCTCGGCTGCTAAACGGAGTGATGCGGAGCGTTTTAAAGTTTTAAGCAAAATTTTCCCGAAGATGCCAGTGCCTGGGAGTGCTCTTCTGTGAGGGAAGCACTTTGGGAAGTCTTAAGACACCCTTTTAATATCTTTACTAAAGAGAATGGAATTATTTTTGCACCATCTACTTAACCAGTCCCAAAGGGGAAACTTCCATAGAACAATCCATTACTGTGATCGGTGCTTTTTCTTTCTTACAAAGTTTGCACACGGAAAAACACCTACGGCTTTAGGAAAGCCCATTTTATCTTCAACCTCAAAAACGTGTGCAGAATTTGATTCTGTTAGAGATAAATAGAGCATCCTAAAAGAATTTAGTCTGACCCTGAAGTATTTAATTGGATTAAGTTACACATGCAACATCTCAGCTAAAATAAAGCCCAATACAAGGGAGTGGTAGGCATTTAGTTACAATTATTTCCATTTTTGCAACTCTGGCGGCTGCTTTATATAGGGATAGTGGAAAAAAAACCCCACGACTTTTAAGCTCAATATGTTGCAAGCTTAAACACAACTTTTTTTACTAAAGCTAGTGATAACGAAACAAATGCTTATACGTTTGCTGATACTTTTAAGTACTATAGCCTCTTTTAAAAGCCTACCAGATTTACATCATACTTCTGAGCTGCAGTAGATGAGAGCTTCAGTAGAGCACTATAAATAAAATTTCAAGAATTCTAGTACTTCTTAATTTTCAAAGAAGCACAAAGGAAAAAAACCCTCTTATAAAAATATTTGTAATACATTCATTTTAGATACGTACTATAAATGCAAAATACGTGTGGTTTTTTTGAGCTAGCACTTAAGTCTGATCACTGATGAACAGCTGTCATATTGAACCTTAGGAAGGTAAGACAGCATGACAGTAAAAAAAAAAACCTATCTATTATTGATAAATCTCTGAAATAAGTATAGAAGTATCAATGCTGTAACTGACTTGAATGCACAGGTTTAAAATGGACATCCAACTGACCAGTAAATCCTGTTTGCTCTTTACTGTTTTACTCTGCGGTGTAGAGTTTTTAAATTTCTGCCAAGGGTCTTTAATGAGAAGGGGAAAAAAAATAAATCCTCCAGTTATCTGCATGACACTAAACTAAAGAATACACACATACCCCCACAGGCCTATTTTGGTCTAGATTAAAAACGTTTCCCTCCTACTTATTAAGGAAATATTCCACGCTGGTATCAAAAGCGATAGAGGAGAGGGCAAAAGCAGGGTACAGAGGTAGGGTGGGGTGGATTCTGAGGGGAAGGTGACAAGTATGTCTCCCTTTTGTAAGCAAATGGTCTGTCTTCTCTTTTTAATTAAAACAGTGTTCTAGACTCCTTACGTCCTCTATTTGCAACACTGTTGTATCTGTATCTCTGGTGCTTTCCTTGGGTGGAGAGAGTCTAAAGGTTAGGCTGGCTGAAGGGATTCAAAATGCTTCAGAGCTGCAACACTGCAACTGGCTACCCTGTTTCAAAGCCTTAAAATCCACCTGGTGGAAAACCAGAAATACACACGCATCATTAGGAGAGTGAAGTTTTCTGAAATCTATTATCCAGCGGTAGCTGAAGGTTAAAGGAAGGAGGAAAGGAATTGAGAACTGATCAAATTTAGCAGAGAAGGAAAAGAACGTAAGGGGAGAATGAGTGGAAGGGGCGATGAGGAGGAAAAGAAGTACAGAGAAAGGAGAACAGAAAAGGGGAGGGGGGAAAAGCAGTGGGAATAGAAAAAGGGAGGAAGCTGAAGGAGTAGGGGAAAGAAGGGATTGAGGAAGGAAGAAGAGAGGAGCAGGGAAGCTCCCCTTCCTGCCTGCCGCCCTCCCTGGAGAGCCGTGACCAGCTGGCAGCCTCGTACAGCAGGCTCAGACCCTCCCATTGCTCAGGCCTTCATCACCTGCCTGGGACCAAGCGCTCCGCTCCCTGCCCTTCCT
>JANHGL010000181.1:3194-14543 GCA_024611195.1 Ceyx melanurus | reverse complement strand
TGCTGCCCACGCTGCTCTGGCTGCACCATTGGCTCTCTGGGTGCCAGAGCTCCCTGAGGGCTCCTGTTGAGCTGCTCCCTCCCAGCACCCCCAAGTCCTTCTCTCCATCATCCTCGTGGCCCTTCTCTGGATGATACTCAAGGTGAGGCCTCAGCAGTGCTGAGTACAGGGGGAGAAACACATCCCTAGTCATAGAACCCTAGAATCCTAGCAATGTCTGGGATGAAGGGAGCTCCAGAGCTGAGAGCAGGGACATCTAGTACTAATCCCCCTGGGCACTGCCCTGCTGGGCCCTGCTCTGGGTGCCCCTGCTGGGGCAGGGGGTGGCACCAGCTGATCCCCAGAGCTCCCTCCCAACCCCTGTCACTCTGGGATTCTTATTTAATGAAATAAGAACAAATTCAAAGCTCTTGCCCTATCTGCAGGAAGGCCCAGAAGCAGAAACATCACCTCAGAGTGGAATAAAGGAGCTGGCTGGTGACCTGGAGAAAAGGGCTCTAATACAGCACTTGAGAGCATTAATGGAAAAGAGCTTTCAGCCAGGTTGCTTCAGCAACCAGAGGATAAATGCAGATACAAGGTGTTAGCAGGGATGAGCACTTCACACACTTCAGCAAGGTCTCTGCAAAGAGATGCTCAGGGAAATGTGGCAGCAGCCCCTCAAAATGCACTCTGAGTGTGTGTTCTGTCCCTGCCACGTCTCAGCAGGGTCTGAGCAGCAGAAATCCTGCTGCAGGAGGGCAGGGAATTCAGGCAGGAGGACTCCCTGCTGTCCTTAAACCCATAGGGTGCTTTTTGTCCAGGTGCAAAAAGGGGGTTTGGAAACCACTTGGCCCAGCACTGCCAGCAGCTGGAGCAGAAAACTGCCACTCAAAGCAGGAAGGCCCAACCCCCTGCACAACCAGCCTGGGCCAGGGTCAGTCCAGATCCCCCCACAAGCACCAGTTCATGTGCACAGAGACACCCCAAACCTTCCCTTGGAAGGGCGGAGGGTCATCAGGTGCTGAGCAGGAGCCCCACAGCTTGTAAGAGCAGCAGGAGTCCAGGTGAGCGAAATGCACTCACTGAGCAAGCAGGCACAGCATGTGCCCTCACAGGGGGTGGCTGATTGTCCTGGCAGCTTGGCCAGGAGGGCAACCCGACCAGTTGGCACCCTCTGGCAGGAGCTGGGAACCTCATTCAACCTGGCAAGCCACCAGTAATAAACCTTGGGACTTCAAGAGCGCTCTGTGATTCTGTGAAACTCACCCCAGAATCATTTTGGTTGGAAAAGACTAAGATCATAGAGTCCAACCTTTAATCCATGTCCCTCAGCACCACAGCTCCACAGGGGGCTTGGAAACCCCTGCAGGGGTCACAGGGATCCACCCCTGCCCTGGGCAGCCTGGGACAGCCCTGGAGGAGAAGAAACTGTTCCTCAGCTCCAACCCCAACCTCCCCTGGGGCAACCTGAGGCTCTTTTCTCTCATTCAATCACTTAACACTTGGGAGAAGAGACCAACCCTGACCTCATCCTCCAGATTGGAGCAGCCAAACTCTTCTCCTTCACCTCTTCTCCTTCTCCTGTCCTGCTGAGACAGCCACAGCCAAGGAGACCCAGCAAAGGGCTCCAGGCTGAGAACACCTCACTGCACAAAAACACCCGTTGGGAGGGGACAGGGGGGAAGCTCTGGATGTTTTGGACCTAGCAGGGCTGGCAGAATGAAAGAGCCAAGCAGAGCTTACAGTCAAGTGTTTTCTTCTCCTCTGCAGTGAAGAGGACAGCACGGCCAGGCTTCTCTGGGTGAGGCATTGGGTAGCCATTCTCCTTCAGCTGCTCCTCAGTCAGCAGATACTCCTTCAGCCTTCGGTACAGGGCAGCCCCTGCAGGCAAAACCAAACGCACATCACTCCCAGAGGGAACCACAGGCTCTCCCTGGTTTGCTTTTCCCTTTAGCAAACCCTCCTGGCTGGCCTCTCAGTTACTTTCCACTTGATTCCACTGCCTCTGGTCAGGATGAACAGGCAGAGAGGGGTCAGGGCAGGGTTTGTTCAAACCTGCTCAACCCACTTGGTGTTTAACCCCTTCAACAAGCAGCATGAAGCCTGGGAAACCCAGCTGAAACAGAATTCCTCTCCACCCAGGGCTTTTTTAGCTACCAGGGTGTGTTAACAACCCCCCATGTGAACATTTAGATGCTCTCACTGCTCATTTTCCTCCTCGAAGGCCACCCAGAGCGAGCTAAAAAAATTCACTTCTCAGAAGCTTTCTTCCTGCTGTTGATTTCAGATGCTCATTTTAGTTCACAGAATCATTGCAACTTCTTGCACTCTGCTCAATATCCCCTTCTCCTCCATGTGAAACCCTTCCAATATTGCTCTGCACCCTTTGATGTTGCTGAGCTGAGCCACACAGAGCCTTTTAAGCTTTCTCCAGGTCAATTCTTTCTGCTCCGTGGCCTCTCTGGCTCTTCTCTGATCTCCCCACCAATTTGCCCACATCTCTTGGCAACCAAAATACCCATCACTTGACTGGAGCCAAAGTGAACACTGCTTGTGGCACGACGTTTTGGCTACAACATGACCTTGCTCTGACATTC
Organism: Ceyx melanurus; assembly: GCA_024611195.1. Lineage (NCBI taxonomy): Eukaryota > Metazoa > Chordata > Aves > Coraciiformes > Alcedinidae > Ceyx > Ceyx melanurus. The sequence goes on along the minus strand of JANHGL010000181.1, from coordinate 11,964 downwards.
CCAAAGGTGGAATTGAGCCCTGCAGAGCAGATGGCAGATATTTGTGAAGTTGCCTTTTCATCTCACAGCCACCTTGCTTCAGGGCAAGAAAGCTGAAGTGAAATCCAGACAGAAATCAAAGCCCCCAAGTCAGTAATACCCACAAGAGGCAGCCCAGGACAGTCACAGATGCTACATCAAAGCTTCAGCAGAACTCACAGCCCCCCAAAAAAGAGGGGGATAAGAGAATCCAAGATGGTTTGGGTTGGAAAGAAGCAAGGAAGGGGCTGCTCGGGGGGACTGAGGGAGCAGCTCTGCAGCACCACAGCCCAGAATAACTCCCACCACCACCCTGCAGATCAATCCCAGCAGCTCAAGCATCAGCCAGCCCCTGCTGATCCCAGATTGACAGGTTACAGCCTGGAATGAGAAGTGGATTCTTTACCTGTTAAATCCTCTGCTCTCAAACTCCCTGAGCGGTTTAGGGTAAAACTGGTCTTGGCTGCAAGTTTCCCTCCCAGAACAGCTTCATGGGACACCACCTTCTTGTTACTTGTTTCTGCAAGGGAGCAGAGGAAAGAAACAAAACAAAACAGAGCTCAGGTACCAAGCTGAGTGAGTGGATTCAGTCCCTGAGCCTGGGGCACTGCACAGCCTGGGTTTATCCTCCCGAATTTATGCTCTGAGGTGTTGGCAGCACCATGGGAGCTTCATGTTTGCACTCTCAGCCCAGAGCTCAGGCCAGCAAGGGCATTTGAACAGCTCCTCTGGGAGCTTTGGCAGCTTTACCTGCTTCCTCTGCATGGCAAGTGATCAAAAGCAAGAGAGGAGCAAACCCAGAAGCAGCCTGACCCGGTGAGGTGCTGCAGGGTGGCATCACCCACCCCTCCCCCAGCAAGTCCAGCCACCCCTGCTGAATCTTTCAACTGCTCTGAAAAAAACCCCAACCAAATGGAGCTTCAGAGCTCTGGAATATGCTCAGCACATCAGATAATGGCAGAGAGGTGCTTTTTACTAATCATTAATTGGCAGCCCTTTCCTAAAAGGCCAGCTTCCCCAGTTCAGCTGCTCTGACTAATGGCTCTGAGGGTAATGAAGACAGAGAGGGGAAAAGGGAAGAGACTGGGGGAAGGGGGGAGGAAAAAAACCAACCCCCCCAAAAATCACAAGGACAGCACCAATTGATTGTTTAATGTACCCTCTTGAGAGCCAATAATGAAATGTCTTAACCCTCTTGGTTTCTCTCCTGAAGCTTAATGTGGGGAAGAGATTTCTGCAGTGCTGGAGAGTCTAGCACTTTGAAGGCATCATGTGAAAGTTACTCCATTAGCAGAGCTTTTCATTTGAAAGAACTCTTGCTAACAACAACAACAAAAAAGAATAAATCAGAAAAAAAACCCAACTCTACCAATCCCTGTGGCATTATCTCCATTTAGGCTCAGAGAACCAACAAAGGGCTGCAGGATTTTGCCTCTTGAAGGCCCATTAGAGCTGGCCAGACTATCAAAAGCCAACTGGAGTTGTTTTGCCTTTCAGCAGAATGCTTCTGAGCAGTGGGGTTGTCTTTTCAACAAGTTTTCTCTCTCTGGTTCACTACTGAAATGCCAGTTGTGATACCTACTGTTGGCACTGGAAGGGGAATTGGGCACCAGGCTCCTGAGCTTCTTTAAGGTGTTCACTGCCACATTCAGGTAGATGTTACGACTGGTGCTCCTCTCATAAGCCACCTTCTCCTCTGCCAGAGCCTGCAAACAACCCACAGAGCCATCACTGCACCCTCCCTGCTGCTGCTGCTGCCTTGGGGAGGAGGAAAGCTTGGATTTTCCAAGAGGTATGGCAGCAAAAAAACCCCAGTGCCTAGTGAGGAATGGAATCATCCAGTGGAATATGGAACCAGAGTGGGCTGGTTTTGGGGTCTGCTTGGGTGAGTAAGAGGGAATAAATAAAATAAAACAAAATAAAACAAGATATTCATATATCATATGGGTATGTATAACATAGAACAAGATATCTGTTTTTTAACCAAAGTATTTTCTCCTCCCCTGAGAGTTAGAGCCAAGCAGTTGCGGAACTGCTGGGGAAAGGCTGTTTGCTTCCTTTGATCTTCACTGGCAAGAAAAAGAAGTTTGCACACTGGTCACTCCTTGGATCCAAGGGGAATATTCCCCTGAGGGAGCTGTGCAGGTGAAATCCCACAAAAGAAACCTCGTGGGACCTCCTCTGGTTACCAACCCCCCCCATGGTGCCCTGTGGTTTCTCAGGAATGGTCCAAGTTTTCCAGTTACAGGAGTGACTTGGCAATCCCACAACACCGCTCCTGCTGCTTGGAGGCTCCTGAAAAAGCCTCCCCAGTTAATAAGGAGCAGCTTGGAGCAATCCCAACTCCCCTCTGCTGGATTCCAGGAGGAGTTTGAGGCTGTACCAGAGCAAAACACCTTTTTTTCTGTCCAGCTTGACCATAATGGATATTCCCCCATGGAATTCCTACTGGGAATCACAAGTCCTGCTGTCCAGTCTGGAATTCTTCAGCACCAGTTCCATGTGGATAAGAGATTTTTTTTTTCTAGCTGGGATTCAGAAAGTTTTTGCCAAGGCAGAGGGTTATTTTCTGCTGGAGGCTTTATTCAGGAGAAGGAAGCACCAGATACAGACCTTGTCAAAGGCTTCCTGGGAAGAGGAGCAGAATTTCAGGCACTCATCAATGAAGAGGTTGAGATATCTCTGACGAATGTTGGTTGGGACTTTAGCACCAAATTCTGTGGGAATAACAGGCCTCTGTAAGCTGGCACTCTAGAGACAAGACAGAGAGAGAGAGGCTCTTCAGGAGTGAAGAAGAAAGTTGTTTCAGGATTCACATTTCCTGGGATGGTTTTGAGAGTGGCATGAATCCCCCCCTGGAAATCTGCCCAAAGCTGAACAGAACCTGCAGCATTGCTGGGCCTGAAAACACCTCCTGAAGCTTCTGTGTCACCTTCAGCATCTGAACTGCTTGGAAAAAACCCAACCCAACCAACCACATCTCATTGGGTAACTCCCCCAGCAGCATTAGTCACAGGAAATAATGGTTATTTACAGCCAGAGACATTCCAGAGCATCAAACCCAGACAGAGATTGAAGACCAGGATGATCCCAGGCACCAGGCTTGGAACTGGCACCAGTGACAGGGCAGCCAGAGGTGGTTTTCCCTCTGGTGCTCTGTCTGGGAGGAGGGGAGACCCCTCTGCTGCCAGGGGAGACCCCTCTGCTGCCAGGGGAGACCCCTCTGCTGCCAGGCTGGAGCATCTCACTTTCTGGGGGATTCCTGGGACTTAACTGCTTTCTGGGTTTGGTTTTTTGCCTCCTTTGTATTGTTTTCAAGCCATTCATGATACTCCAGAAATGGAATGACATGTTCTTCAGGGAGAAAAATGTCCCACTGGGCCAAGCTATGAGTTCCCTCTACAGTTTTCCATTGAACACCAGTTTATCCCCCAAATCCCTACTGTTTTTTGGCAAAGGAACTGTCCATTCACCTCTAAAGCCACCAACTGTTCTGTGTTTCTCCATCCCACCTGAGATATCCATAACCCAACCCAGCTGCTGGAAGAAATCCAGCTCTACAGAAGATAAAATCACCTTCCAAAGGCAGCAACTGCTCCTGTCTCCCTGGGAAGAGTGCTCATTTCCCTCAGATTTCCACTCTGATGCCCTGGCTCAGTGGGATTTGTCCTTTTCATGGCATACATATTGATTTTCTCAAGCTCTACATGATACCCTTAAGCTTCTCTATCCAAAGGCTGGGTAGACCATGGGGAGAAAAGAAAACTAAAAGGGATTTTTCTTCAAATATTCCCAAATATTAACATGAGCAGAGTCATGGAATGGATTGGATGGGAGCTCCAAAGGTCACAGGTGGCCTCTGACATAGACAGAGATGTCCAACCACTGTCCAACCATGTCATTGGACTTGACATAGGTGTCCAACCCCCTGCACTCAGCAGGGACATCTCCAACCAGCTCAGGCTGCTCAGAGCCTCCTGAGGCCTGGCCTGGGGTGTCTCCAGGGGTGGGGGCTGGGGTGTCTCCAGGGGTGGTGTCTCCACCACCTCCCTGGGCAGCCCATTCCAGGGATTTATCACCCTCAGATTAAAGAGCTTTTTCCCAGTGTCCAACCTAAATCTCCCCTATTTTATGAAGTTGAAATGATCCCATTTGAACTATAAAGGTCACTGTGGGAAATTCCTCAGCAGCCTGAAAAGGCCACAATGCAGCCAAGCTTTCTGAACTGCACACCCAGCCAAAGAGCACCATTTCACCTCAAACTGGAGATGAAATGATCAATATTCCAAGGGATCACAGCAGCACTGAAGGTATTCCCACCTTTTCTCTCTCCTTCCAGTGCTTAGGTTTGGATTCCAGAACCCTACAGGAAAAACCAACCCCATTTCATCAAGCTCAAGGTGTGAAGTTTGGAGCAGAGTGGTTAAACACACCACCCTCAGTGGGAATAACTGGAGAGATTCCAAAGGTCTCTTACCTGTAAGGAGGGAACATGGGCTATCCTCTTGGGCACAATGGTGCTGGTGGTCTTGGAAGCCATCCCAGCTAAAGTGCAAGCCTTCAGGGAAAGGCTGGGTGCTTCAGAGTCATTGGAAGGTGGGACACTCCTGCCAGCAACACTTGTCTTATTCCCCACAAGGCCTGAGGGAAAGAGAAAACAGATTTAGGGAGCAATCCTGCCACTGTGCACTGTTGCAGGGTGATCCAGGTGACCACACTCACTCTCCATGGTTTATTCCATTTTTATTCCTCCAAAGGGTTACCAACTGGGTAAATTTTACCACCTTCCAGGCAGGGATGAAAAAACCTTCTGCCCAAAAAGGTGCCTCATTTCTGTCTGGTGGGGGGAGGGGACACTGAGTCAGCAGAGTTTCAAGAGGGAACCCAGTCTACCCAGTGCTACAAGGCACTGACTGCCCAGTGAGTCAGCACTGAGTCCTCCCGACTTCAAAGAGATGCCAAGAGCATTAATTAGCACTTCCCTCCTGTTAATGCCACCTCTAAAGGCTTCAATGGAAGAGTGGATGAGGAGCAAACACATTCCAGGGGAAAACCAGAGCAGGAACAGGAGCAGAGGGGAGGGGGGTGGCTGGGCTGCTGCTTTTCAGGACAGGATGGAATTTCTCAGGTGCAACACCTTCTATTGGTCACCACCAGCAAAGATTCAACTCATGGCCAACAGCACACATCTCCTGACACTTCCACCACCCCTTTGGCAGGAAGCTGGGCAGAAAGCAGCTCCTTGGAAGGAGGTGGGGAGGGGGTGCCAAGGACGGCCAGCCCGGTGACCAGAAAAGAATCCCTTTCTGCCTTACTTTGTCTGGCTGCAGTGGAAAGGGCTGCGTTTGGCACGTGAGCAATCCTCTTCTTTTCTCCTGGCAAAGAAAGAGAGGCCTTTTGAACGGCCACAGCCAGCTGTGCTGCCTGCTGCTGAGCCATCTGGATCCTCTGGTAGCAGATCTCCTGAGCAGTCGGGGGACGGGAGGGTCGGATTAGTGGCTTGCTCTGGATCTCTGCCTGCATGGACAAAAAGGTTTCAGAGCCAGCAAGTTGGTTGGTTGGCTCAGTCCCCACCCCTCTCCTGGCTTTTCCTTTGCCTTGGAAATCCTTCTTTTCCTCTGCTGGCAAACTGGGCTTTGAGGGATGATCCCAAGCCTGTCCTGTTGGGTGCCATTGGTGGTGTGTTAAGGGCCTGGACCTGCCTCGAGCAGTCAAAGAAATCCAAGAGCAAATCAACCCGGATTTCCTTGGCACTTGGCTTTTATACACTTGTGCTAGGATCTTGGACAAGCTTCCTTATTCCCCACTGTCCAATCATCACAGATTGCAGCAGAATATGGCCTTAAAAGGGAACTGCAAACCCCACCCAACACAGTTATGCAACTTCTCCATCTTCCTCTTCTTCAGCAAGTTAACTACGTCCTGCTACCTCAGGCTCAGGCCTAATGCTTGGCCCTAGCAATATTCCACAATAAAATCCTTGGAGCCACTCCCCAAAACCCCTGAGAGTGGAGAGTGGTGCTGGCAGAGCCTCCCAGCACTCCTGCATCACCCTGCGTGGCTAGGTGGTATCTGAACTACTCGCTTCATGGTGCTGCCCCCATCACCTTGCCTCACTGGGCAATGCCAATGCTCTCAGCTCTGCAGCCCTGCACAAACCTTGCCCCAGGCTGCCCGTGGCCTGCTGCTGGGGTTTATACTGCACCAAAAAGGTGCCCAACTAGTCTCCATTCCCCTTCTCTGGCCTGGGTCTGACAGCTCTTCCCCGTGCCCAAGAGCCGCTGCCACCTCCCTTCGTGCTCCAGCAGCTCCCCACCTCTCCACAGCCTTCTTTCTGGTCCCTGCTTCCTGAGAACACTTCCAAAGGCTGACACAGATGTATTTCTGGGATGAAAGCATCAGGTAAGATGAGCTCTGACTCCTCAACGGGCTCTGTCCCTGCCCACTTGAGAGGCATTTCCCTGCTCCAGCCCCTACCAGCACAAACAACTCACACCCGCATTTCCTTGGATGTCCCAGCTGAGGTTGCAGGAAAGGTGCCAGAAATTATGCCAGCAAAAAAGAGAAGTTTTCCAGCAGAAGAGAAGCAGCAGCAGCACAAACTTCTCCACAGCCTTGGAAATCCAAGGAACAGCCCTTCCCTCCTGAGATGCCTTCAGAGGAGGGCTGAGCTCCCCCGGCGTCACCAACTAGGGGCAAATTGGCACCTCCTGCATTCCTGGTGTCTGATGCTGACACCAGCTCCTGGATGCCAAGCTGAGAGCTCAGTCAGCCATGAAATGACAATGAGAGACTTCTGAGCAGGAGAAAAAAAAAATGGGGTCACTCATTTGCTGCCTCACCTTCAATTGCTTTGGCCCTCCCAGCACCTAAACCAGAGCTCAGCTCCTTTCCTCAGCCAGGAATGCCAAGTGAGAGCAAACCTCATCTTGGAGAGACAGGGAAAAGCACAAAGCTGAGCTCTGTGGGCCAAAAAAAAAATCAGCATTTCAGGTCTTGGGGCACCTCCTGAGCAGACTTGGCAGCAGCTCTTGAGCTGAGATGCTCCAGGGGCAGCTGCTGCTGAGCTCACCAGCTCTGTTTGCACACACAATGGCTCTGCATCTTTGGGAAGCATTTTGGGGATCAGCTGTCACATTAAGAAGATGTATTTGAAGATTGGGAGCCTTCTAAAAGGCACCTCTTGACAATAAATATTTGAGTTAATGAATTTCCAACCCATTTGCTTCAGTCTCTTATCTCTCTGCTTGGGGAGAAAGGGCTCTTATCAAGGCACATGAACCGGCTGAAGATAGGGAGTTAAATAAAGCACATTGTGTTGGCCTCAGGGCTTCAAAATATTAAAAGCAAAGAAACCTTTTCCAGACAGAAAGGAAAAACAATTAATTTGGACTGCCCAGCTCAAATCAGTGTGGTAACTCTCCACATTATCCTGCTGGAACAGAAAACTTGACTAATCTGTGCTCAGCACCTGGAAACACATGAAACTCTCAGAAACAGAACTAAAAAACAAACCCCATGAATTAAAATCCCAGTGAGAAATACATTAAAACAAACCCTCAAACCTCAGAATGTCTTCCTTGCTTTTTCTTTTTCCTCCTCCCTGTACCTGAAGCCTTGGCAGAGGGGTGAAGGAAGGGGATCAGACTGGGTATTTTGGCTAATTTGGCTAATGCAGAAGAGATGTCAGGTGATGGATTTCAACACCTACAGCCCTCTTCTGGGTTGGCAAGAGAAAGCAAAATACCATCAGGTGCTGACTGACCTGGTGTCAGCTCATTTTTCTCTCACTGATTGACTAGAGCTGAAGAGGAATTACCATCTCCATCTATCCCAGTGAGCTGCACCCCCAGCATCCACCTAAATCCTCCACAGATCCATCAAACACCTCCACAGATCCACCTCACTCCTCCTCCAGAGATCCACCTCACTCCTCCTCCAGAGATCCACCTCACTCCTCCTCCAGAGATCCACCTCACTCCTCCAGAGATCCATCTAACTGCTCCAGAGAGCTATTTAACTCCTCCACAGCTCACCTTTGGTTTGCTGAAGGTTGGTTAGTTTGGCTGCCAGGTGCAAGAGAAGCCCAAGCTCCTGTGATCCTGCCTGAATCTGGGAACTCCCAGTGTTGGAACAGGACAGAAAATCCTCACCTCCAAGAATTTTGCTTCTCAAAGCTGCACTTACATTTCCTTGTTTGACAAGATGAGAGATCCTTCTTTTTTGGCCAGGAAACAAGGTGGTTAAATTATCTTCTGGCTTTTCTTCAGTTCCTTCCTCTCTGGATACCTGGAAAACAAAAGAAACAGGCTGCCAAAATTGAGAAGGAGAGGCTTGAGAGTGAGGAGACCCGAGACATCTCCTCTGGGAGTTCACAGCAAGTGCTGGCAGGTGGCAGGGACTGTGGTGAACCTCAAAACCAAACCTCCTTTGGAAGCCACCAGTGGAGTCAACAAAGGAGCAGCAGCTCCAGGAGCTGGGAAGTGGCAGGATTTGGGCCAGCTCCTGCCTGCCATCAGTGCTAACACTCTGCTCCTGCCTGCTGGGTCAGGGCATTCTGGGAACCCAGAGGGGTTGGAGTTGGGTGGTTTTGGAAGAATTTGGGAGTTGACTCATTTCACAGAGTCACAGAGTGTCAGGGGCTGGAAGGGACCTAGAAGATCATCTAGTCCAACCCCCCCTGCCAGAGCAGGGGCACCCAGACCAAGTCACCCAGGAACAGATCCAGGGGGGGCTGGAATGTCTCCAGAGC
>JANHGL010000180.1:0-27060 GCA_024611195.1 Ceyx melanurus | reverse complement strand
CCCATTATTAACCCTTTTCCAATCATCATCTTCACCTCATTGTTCAACTTAAAAACCCCATGCTAATCTCCTGCTCTCTCAAGGTAGCACCCTACCCCACAGCAGCAGAGGCCTTGGAGGGGAAAGGGGTCTCCCTGTGCCAACCCCAATCTCCTCTCCTCCAGCTCAGCAATGTGCCCCTTAGTCAGAGGGGGGGGGGGCAGCCCCCCTAAACCCCTGGCACTGACTTGAGGAGGGTCACCTCAAACTCCCCCCTCCCACCCATACTTTAATTTATAAGATTTTATACCCCCCCCACCCCAGCAGAGCCTGCGCGTTGGATGCGGTTTCTATGGTTACTGCAGCTCCCGGGCCCGGGAAGAGCAGTTGGATACTGGAGCTGGCAGGACCCGCGTCTCCCTCTGGATCAGCCAGAAACTTGACAGGGAGTCGGTGTGTGCGGGAGCGACGGAGCGCGGGACAAAGAGGGCTGGGGAGTGCGGAAGAGGGAACCCCAGGAGAAAAATCCAGCGTCTGCTGGGTACCGGGGTTGCCCCCAACAGGTTGTCCTCTGAACAGGCTTCAAACGGGAACAAACCGGGGCGGGGGGGAGTGAAAAATAGGGATGATGAGAAAATTGCAGTTCTGGTGCTCACATGAAGGTGACATTTGTTGCAGCATCTCTAACCATCGATTCAGGGAACTAAACACATGGAAGTTTTAACTGCTGCCAGAGCCTGACTGTTCTACCCACATTTGTTTTCTCCCAGCCCTTCTTGCTCTTATTTAATTCTTTTAGGGTTTTTATTCTGTTTCCTTCCCTACACACACAGATTTCTTCCTTGTATCTATATATTTCCCTTCTGCTTTTTAGCCTAAATGTCTAAGGCACATTTTGCCCTCACCACACACAGTGTTGGTGCCACTTGGGATCTGATGGGACATTTTTGGTAGAGTTTTTCCCCAACACAGCTTTGCCACAGTGTCCGTGCTGGCCAATGGACACCAGCAGCAGTCCACATGGGTGCAAACCCAGTTGGGTGCTTGCATCTGTGGTTGGGGACACCCCCCCCCAACCCCTTCGTCTCATCTGCCTTGTCCCAAATACATTTGGTGCCTGCCAAACTGGATTCAACCTTGTAGGCTGGGGTTGCAAAGCCCTTTCTTTCTGGCTTGGCCACTTCTCTGAAGTGCTGGCAGACAGGGCAGTGCCTCCCAAACGCGTGTGCCCTAATAGGCGTCTTGATCCCTGCTGTTATGGGCAGGGTGTGGGGACAGGAATGAAAATAATTAGGCCACAGGCTTGGGTGATGGAGGGCCCTCGTCCTGACCTGCTTGGGAGGTAACTGGGAGCACAGGTCTCCCCGTGCTTCCCAGGTGAGGAAGGCTGCTTGCCCAGGGAGCTCTTGGTGAGCCCTGAGCCAGTCAGACTGGCTCTGGTCTCCCCAGGGCAGCTTCGAGCACTGCAGCTCTGTCAGTTGAGGGGTTGCAGTGGGTTATGACTGTCCCTGACTCAGAGGGGAGAGGGCAGGCAGGCAGGGGAAGCATTTTCGGGGTTCTGGCTGTTTCCAGAGCTGGCAAGCTGAAAAAAATATTATATATCCTTGTAATGCCAGGAAACTGCATCCTACCTTGTGCACCCTGAGCCTTGAGATGGAGAAAGGATGGAGCACAAGCATGAGCTGAGTGGCTCTCCAGTGTTTGTGCTGGGGGCTCTTGCTGCCCCAGAGCAGCACTGTCTGGCCCTGCCTGTAGCTCCCAGGACTTCAAGGGTGGCAAGTGTTTTCCTCATGCAGGGCCAGCCTGGCTCCTTGCTGCCCCTGCAGAGGGGAGAGGCTTCTCCCGAGCTGTGGCCTAGTTTTGAGGGAGTCTCTGCTCTTCCCTCACCCACCTCAAGCTCTCCTGTCACTGCCTGTGTTCCTGCCCTACACTGTGGCTCCTTGCTGGGCTGGTTCACCGAGGCAGAATATCCCTGACTGGTTGGCTGGGTGGGTTCCTAGGTCCCAGGCAAGGCTGGGAATGCTTCTTCAGCAGAGTGGTTGCAGCTAGAAAGGCTCCTTCCTGAAAAACATCTGTCTCTGCAGCTGGATGAGGACCAAACAAGCCTTTCAGCCTGGGGCCTGGACAAAGTCCAGGCTGGATACAGCGGGGCTCAGCTCTGTCCTGGGGGTTCCCTTGTCCCAGCAGAAGATCTGGAGGGGATATCTGTAATGTCTGTGACAGTGCTGGGCCCAGTGTAAGAACCCTTTGTCAAACATCAGCTATGTACCCAAAGCCTTCAGCCACTGTCCTGGTTTGAGTTGCCCTAACCCTTGACAAACACTTTTGAGGGCAAAATGTGGTGGATTTTGGTTGTGGGTTTTGTTGGTTTTTTTTCTTAATTTACTGGGATTTTCTTCAGGCAAAACTGATGGAAGCAAAGGCAGAAATGAGCTTCCACCTGATTGAGCCAAGTCTTTTTTCCCAAGGGGGTGAGGAAGCTGTTGATTCTGAGATGGGTTAGTGGCAAAGGCTGTTGAGCGGAGAGGCCCAGAGAGTTGTGGTCCTGGGAGTGACACCAAGGAAGCAGGAGCCATGTTTCTATAGGAGCAATGCTGTGGAGATGCCAGAGGAGTCTGCAGCAGCGCTGGGTGCTTTGCTGGCACAGGCCCTGCCAATCCTCTGCCTCTCTCATCTTGGGTCCTGCGTCCTTTGGGTGGGATCAGTCTTTGCAGGGAGGTGATGAAGCAGATCAAGAGGCAGCAATTTACCTCCAATTTACCCCTTTTGCTGGGCTAGCAATAGACACCGCATCCCCAGCAGCCAGCACATCCCTCCCCCCAGCAATTCCCAGCCACCGCCGTCACCGGAGATGTGGGGAAGAGGCAGAGGACAGGGTGTCTGCAGGCCCCCAGCTCTCTGAATCACCTGCTCAGCCCTTTGGTTGTTGGGACTTGCAGCTGCCTGAGCTGTGTTTACCCTGCCCCGATCCCTTTTCCCCCTTTTACTCCAGGCAGATTAAAACCAGACAAGAAAGGGCAGATGCGGCTCCCCCTCGACAAGTCTCTGCAGGTGGGGCGGGAGCTGCTTGGCACGCACACCTGAGCCACCTGGGCCGCCCGCCGCGCGCTCCGCCGGGCGCAGGCAGCAGCCGCTCCGGGCAGCGGGCCAGGGGCTGCGTGGGAGCCGGGGCTGGGGGATGCTCCGGGGATTGGGATCGGCCCCAGAGAGGATCCTCTTCCTGCGCCTGCCGGCGTCGAGTCCGGCCGCTCCCAGGCTGCACCTTGAAGAAATGGAGAGTCAGGCCCGGGACGTTTCCTCTCCTCCTGCCTTACACCTTGGAGAAGGGAGAGCCGGGTCCATGTGGGAGTGGGAAATAGCAGGAGAGCGGGTGGCCCTGCCCGTGCCAAGCAACAAACAAAGCCTTTTGCATCGCAGGAGTTGGGTCAGAAATGCCAGGTCTGCTCTTGGCCCAGCACATTGAATGGCTCCCATTTGAGCCAGAGCCAGACTGGTCCCAGTGGAGGTGTGTCCTGGCTTGACATGGAAACCGGCCTCCCCAGAGGGCATCATGTTCTCTGAATGGGGTCACACCTCCAACGCTGTCTGTGCTTTCCTTGGGTTTCAGTGTGGCAACAGGAGCAATCTGGAGCTGGGCACAGGTCTGCTGTCTGCAGGGGAGCTGCCTACAGAGTCGCCTGCTTTTCTGAAAGAGCAAAGCTTTAACTGAAAACACTTCTCCCAAAAAGACTTTTCCCCTCCCATCTATTTTCCTTGTCATAAAGGAGTCATGGTGACTTCTTGAAAGAAATGAAGCCTACTTTGGGCTCCACATTCTGAGAAAAGTTTGAAATACCATGGAGAACGTCTCTGGATTGGCTTTGAGCCTGGCCAAAGGGCAAAAGCTCATGATTGATTTGTATTTCAAACCTTTCTCACCCAACTTGATCTGCCTGGAGCTCCTAACTCCCAACGTGCCTAGCTCCGAGGCAAGGGAATACTTTGTACATGGGCTAATTTGGGTTAAATTCAAGGCTGTTTTTATTTCCTTCAGGCGAATGTCATTGGACTCCTTTTGGTGTCACTTTGCTGTTCCCAAGTTGGTTCCTAGAGGAACAGTAGGAAGCTGAACAAGTACATACATCTCCAAAGCACTCGGGTATTTCCAAGTGATGCAACTTCAGATTCCTTCTTCACCTCCCCCTCTTCCCCTTTGCTTCAAACCCCTTTTTTGGCCTCAGAGATCATCTTGGGTGGGTTTTTTTTACACTTCTTGTGGCTTCCCTGGTGGGAGGTGGTGGGCAGCCCTGGAGTGAGGGCAGGGTGGCTGGGAGGGGAGACACTGACCCTTTGGGGAGTCCTTGTTCCAGCCTGTAGGTCTGTCTGTGACTTGGGGACTGACTGGGTAATCCTCCTACAGTCAGGACCCATCAGCAGGTAAGAAATAATACCAGATATTTGCATGGCAGGTAAAAATCCATGGATCAGGCTGGGGAACAATGTGGTGTTTCATGTGTCAAAAGACTTCCTGATCTAAGCAGTTTGCCATCCCCTGCTCTGGTGCTCCTCTGGCCATTGCTTGCTGGAATGTTCTGGCTTCTTACCTGACCATCTCTCTCGGTTGTGTGTTGGTGTGGAACTGCTACATGGCTTCTGTATGGCTGGTGTGTGGGTGCTCTGCTTGCTGAGGCTTTCACCCAGGCTCTTCTCCCCACACTTGCACCACTGCTGCTTGTGTACCAATAAACCAGCCCAGGGAGGGACTGTTCAGGTTTCTCTCACCCTCCAGCCCTGTACGCAGCTGGCAAGGGTGTCAAATGTGACTTGTCCCTGTAGACAGTCATGCTCAAAATCACCCTAATTAATCTGATTCCTCGAGGTCGTGGTTTGAACACAATCTAGTTGTCTTAGGGAGGCAACACCCTATGCATTGCAGGGTGTTTCCTTGTGTGTAGGTATTGTGTGAAACTTGGGAAGCAGCTGAGCATGGTTCCCAATCCTGCACTCTCCCCCAAGTGCTGGAAACCCTGGGTAGGTGGGGGCTGCAGTGGAGCTGTGGTTCACATGGGGACCTGCCTCTCTGCTGCCCACCTTCCAATCTGGCTCAGTCCCCCTGAGAAGGAAAAGTGAAGTAAAAACTTGTTTGCTGCTGGGAAAAAGAGGCAACTTGGGAAGGCTCTGTCCTGTGGTTTACTCTAGTGAGACATGAGACTGGAATGGTGAGCTCAGAGGGGATGTTTTCCTGTCCACAAAAATCCTAAAAGAAAAAAAAAAAAAAAGGGAGGGGGAAAACCCCCTACTTCTGCTGCACAGGAGAAACCCTTCTGAAATAACCTGTCAGAAACTTCCAGCAGGGATGAAGCTTCCCGAGCCCTGTTCTGGAATAACCATTGGTGGCATCTCTAGTCTCCAGGGACCCAAGTCTTGCCCCTTGCTGCTCCATGTGGCACTGACATGTCTTGTTCACCTTCAGGGCTCTATCCTCTGCCAGGCCAACCTCAGTGGATGCTTCCCCCGGACCCACTGTTGCCCAGGAGAGCTCTTCTTTTCAGTGTACTGATACCAGGTGGCTGGTGTCGTCCCCGGTGACTCTGCCTCTGGTGAAGATCTGTGTAGTGAAGGAGACCAGGGAGCTCCAGAGCCTTGGGTTTCTCTTTTCTCTGCTTGCAGACAGCTGGGGTTTAGCTCCTGAGCGGCTGCAGCTCGTTGCATGGGCAATACCCTGCTCTTTGAGCCCTTGGACTGATTTTTTTTACATCTGCTGTTGTTCCTGGTGCCACACTCCTAAATCCCTCGCGGGGGGAAAGGAGTTTGGGCTCCCTGTTTACAGGGAACAAGAGTCCTGGTGCCGAAGCCGGGATGTGAAACAAGCCGAGCGTTTTGTTTCGTGGTTCAGTACATGGCAGCGTGGCTAAAGGCAGAGGCAGATTTCAAGGCACGGTCGTTTAACTACACTGGGAAGGGCTGATTCCAGGCATGCTTATTTCACAGATTTTAGTTGCACATTTCCCGGGCAACAGTTTTGCAAATGTAATTCTGCAGGTAGGCTCTGGGGGGGCGGCGGGCACAGCCAGCCAAGGCGTGCCAAAGCCACTGCCCCCCGCGCCCGCTGGGGCTGCTGGTTTGGTTTTGCCTCTTCAACTGAAGAGTCAGAAAACATCTGAGACCAACACTGGAATAGAGTGGGAGGAAAGGGAGATTGTTTTGTTTTCGAGTCCTGATCAAGTGAATGGGAGTCTTTGCCTTTATGGATTCTGGATTAGCTTTTGTAGCTTGGCTCTGGTTGGTTTGCAGGGAGTGGGGCTTGGCTCCCGCTGACTCCAGCTGAGGCAAAGCTGGACCAAAGTGGCCCTTGGTGTGAGACAGGCCTGGGATTCAGCTGGAGCTCGTAATGGGCCTGTTTGGTTGCTTGTTAGTGGGTCAAATGTTGGAGCTGTGACTCAGCCTGAACTTTCAGGTGGCTTTTGCACCTGGAGATTTAAATATCTGTCTGCAGGGGAGGTAAACACCAAACAGCATTCCTACCTGCACCTCCTGAAGATGTTGCCTCCTTCTTTACCCCCTCCAGCTGTGTATTATTTCCCTCCCGCTGCTGCCTACCACCTCCAGGGTGAGTCAGGAGAATGGGACACGAAAGCTTCCACCTCAGCCACTTCAGTGCAGAGTGTGGCAGCGTTGCTTCCAGCTGCTGGGGAAAGAGGGTTTTTAGGCAAAGCTGGCAGGCTTTGCCCAGGAGCCACACGGGAGAGCGCGGGAGCTGTTCCGCCGACGCCGCGCCGGCAGCGGGAGCCTCCGGCACGAGGGAGCAGATGAACAAGCTGCCGGGGGTGGCAGTGGTGGTGATAACATCTGGACCCACACGAGGAGAGCACATCTCCTGCTGCTGTAAGTGTAGGGTTGGGACCTCTCTCTGCTGAGCTGCCTCAGTTCCCACTGAGTTCAGCGAGAGTTCAGGGTGCTCGTCATCTCCAAGGAGCGGGGTCGTGCAAGCTGCTCTGTTGGGTTGGATGGAAGCTGTGCCTGAGGGACCACTCCAGGACTGCTGCCTGCCAGGCTGGGAGAGTCTCTTTGGGATGGCTCCTGCCAAGTTTGCAGATACAGCCTATTCCAATGCAAGAGGGAGTCCACTGGAGCCAGCTGTTGAGCTGCAATGCTCTTCCTGGGATGAGGGGGTGACTAAAAAGACACGAATGGCTTTTAAAAAAAGAGTAGCTGCAAAAGCCAGAGAGTCTCAGAGGAGCTGGTGCCTCCCTGACCTCCCTTTCCTGGCTTCTGGGGGGCTGTAAAGCCCCCCTATCACTCCCCACAGCACTCCGTGGTGTAGATGGCATCATCACCTTGCTGCAGCCAGGGAGGCATTGCTGTTCTGCCAGCTCTCTTCCCTCCCTTTCATCTCTTTTTCCTCCACCCGTGGCCCCCCGTGTCCCGTCGCCCTCCCCACCCTGTAGCCTCAATCCAGCTTGAAAATCTCAAAGCAAATCCTGCTAAATAGGGAGATTTCACCCGGCTGCTTCCCTGCCCTCCCGGGTCTCTCTCACTCCCTTTGCCGTTTCTGGCCTGCTGGGTTTTGTGTTTCAGTTGTTATAAATAAAGCTCCAGGCACTGATTTGGGTATACAATGACACCTTGTGTTATTAGACAGCACAGGACAGACTTTGCAAGGGGAGCCTGCTCACTCGCCCTCCCTCTCCTGCGCTGCCTGAGCGCTGCGGGGCAGCTCTGCAGCAGGTGCTGCCTCCCTGCTGCCTAAAATCACAGCCCCCAGGAAAGAAATTCCAATAAATGAGGATCTCGGCCCCTGCTTGGACTGGGCTGGGGTTAAAAAAGAAGTGTTGGGGGGGAAGTTTTGCACTTAGAGAAAGGAGTGTGGCAGAGGGTGATGGTGAAAGTTTGGGCTCCCCTGGTTTTGTGCCCACAGAAAGTGGGTGGGAAGTGTTTGCAGGGGTGTCACCCATCACCTCAGCCCCACTGGGGGGGGACCTGAGATCACCCCAAACTGCCCATCACAGTGCTGTTGGGCAGGATTTCACCCTGCAGCTGTGTCACCTGGCTCCAGCCCTGCCCAGCCATAGTGCAGCTGGCAGAGATGGGGTCTGAGCATCCTTCCATCCCCACCTCATCCTGTCACTGCAGCATGTCCTCAGCCCTGGGGAAGGGCTTTGTCTGGTGAAGGCCACCTTGTGCCAGCCACCCTCTTGTCTCTTGGTCCCCCTGGGGACTATTGCTGGTTGGAGTGAGGGAAACTGAGGCAGGCATTGAACCCCACATGCCCATTTTTGGCTTCTCCCTTGGTATTTTTTCCCTTGTTTCACGTAGTGTTGGTGTGTGGGAGGACATTGTCCACCAAGAGAGAGCAGCAAGTAGAGGGTGATACCATTGTACCAGTTAGCAGGAGGTGAGGGCAGCAAGCACTTGGGATGTGGGCTCAGCCTTGCCCTTTCAAGGCTCAAGTGCTGCTCTGGTTTCCAGGATAAATCCCTTTGTTGTTGGTTTATTTTCCTCTCCAACCCAGCTTAAATGAGAAAGGTAAATGCTGTTTCTGCCTGGGGCCTCCAGCACAGATGTCCTACAGCTCCTGAACATGACCAGCCTAAGCTGGTCTCACCCAACCCCATTGCTGCTCTCATGGGATCCCCTTTGTATCGGGGCCCAAGGGAGTGGTAACACTGAGCTGTGGGGACAGGAGCTGCTTTTTTGAGGGGTCTCCCCTGTTTCACCAGTCACTGCAGGAAACTGGAGCTGGTCTCCAAGTGCTCAGGTTGTGGAATCTTTAAGGCAGTGGTTTAAAGGCAGATAAATAAAAGTCCAGCCTTGCAGAGTTCAGAAGCTGGCTCCTCATCAGGGCTAACTTAAATTATCCGGATTATTTTTGTTCTCATAAAGACTGTTGGAAGTGGTTTTCTGGTCACTTTGCTATATGGTTTTGATTATTACCATTTTGCATCATTCGAACCATGTTTGCAACGTCAATGGAAAATATCAATGATGGAAAATTCCCTCTTGGAAACTGCTTCTGAGGTTTATTTTTTTTTTTTGTTTTAGTTATTTACCTATTTATTTCCCCTCTTTTCTGTCTCCTCTGGATTGGAGCTGTGAGGAAGGGACACCCCAAAACCTCTTTCTAGCTGGACACGTGGTGCTTTGTGCTCGCTGGCTGTTGTTGTGGCCATAAAGCTGCCTGTTTACAAATTGCCCATCCAGATTCCTCTGGAGTAAAAACCTGCAATGGCACTGGTGCCAGGATAGCTGCTGGGTGCCCCTTGCCCCCTCCCTCCCCGCCTCTCGTGAAAGAAAGAGCACGTAGCACATGGGGTTTGGGGGTTTGTGGTCTTGTGTTCCCTTGGTTTGAGGAGATGCAGAGCTAAGGAGAAGGTACTAAATACCCTCTTTTCATGGTTTGTGATGCCCATGTTCTTTTCTAAGGTAAATAACCCGAACTATCCAATAAAATGCCAACGCTGTGCCTTAATAAAGTAATGGAGATATTTAACGTATACAGTAAAGCTGCTATTCCAGAGCCCTAGGCCTGCTTTAGCAACTATAACAGGAGTGAATAAGATCTTTTCCTGCTTTTATTTATACACATATAATATCAAATATTACTGAGTTTTTGCTTGTTAATGTTAGCCAAAGGGGTTAAGAGAAATAAAAAGGGATTTTGCAAACATATCAGGGGAGAAAGAGCAAAAGTAGGCCCATTAATAAATGAGGGAGCTGAATTCAGCAATGATACTGAAGCAGCTAAGTTACTGAGCTGCTTTTGAAATCAGTCTCTGGTAAAATCAGTGGAGACAATTAGGAGACCCTGTCAGATACAATCACGATCTCCCAAACAGAAAAGCAGCCCATGAGGGAATAGAGAGGCCAAGAGGAACAGGGGAATGAAGCCAGAGGCTGTTGAAGTCAGAGAAAAGGTTTCCACTGAGTCCGTGTGTCTGGTGCTGGGATGTTGTGCTGGCAAGTTGGAGACATCCCCAGTGTGAGCTCACATCTTGCCTGGGCCACAGCAGAAGGATGGGATGGGAAAACCTGGAGCAAAGGGGTTGGAGAGAAAAAATGGAGGTGGTGCTGGGTCATTCTTCCACGTGGTGAAGGAACAGGCCTGGCACTGGGGGCTGAGAGGTGTTGAAAGGACCTGAAATTAAACATTTGCTCCTGTGGTGTCTGAGCTGGTGCTCTGGGAAGGAGCACAGCCTGGCATGTGGGAGGGCTCACTGGAGTTTTGAGCAGCCATGAGCAACTCCGTGGACATAACACTCCATGGCTGGCTCTACCCAGTGCCTCCAGAGGTCTTGCTGGAGAACTTTACAGCTATGGGTGGAAATGCTGTGTTGAGATGCTGTAAGTGAAAGGTGCAGGTGTGCACTGAGTGGTGGGCAGCACGCAGCACCCAGCCAAGGGCCTGAAGGGAGGCCCGGCTTCATTTGGCACATCCTCCATTGTGTGGTTTGGTGTGGTCCATGTCACTGTTTACAGCTCTCCCAGGTTGTGGGGTGAGAGTGTTCATTTGATGCAGAAAGAGAAGCCAAAGAGGGAAAAAAAAAAACAAAACAGCCTGGAAAGGTTGTCTGTAAGAGGGCAGAAATAACTGTGCCACCTGGAAAATGGCAAGTGAATGTAACTGCAACAGAGATCTGGGGGAACGAGCTTCTTGCAAAGCAGCTGAAGAGCTGGAAGACTTGGAATAAATGTCACCACAGGACTGGAGAGACCTGGTCAAAATGTTGGTGGTGGGGATGCAGCTCTGATGCCAGCTATGGTCATAGAAAGGCTAAAACCTTCTGTTGTGCATGTCTCTGTAAGTGCAAGATCTGCCTTTTGATGTTTTTTGGGCAGCAGATGCTGAGGCCACGTGTCAGACAGCCCTGGAGACACTACCCTGGTTCTTTCTCTCTTGCTTGTGCTCACAGCACTGCTTTCCAGTGCCCAAGCCTGGGTGCTGCACTGACATTTGAGTGTAAACCCACTGGGAAGGGATTTGGAGTAAAGCACAGTGGTGATGTGAAGCCTGAGGGGTGTAGGATGAGGGGTGAAAAGGCTCTGGATTCTGCTGGTTGCTTTGCAGGGTTGTCCAGGATGTGAGAGACCAACTGCAGCCCTCGGTTAGATGGTGTGTGGCAGAGACTGTCATCCTTCCCTGTAAAGGAAGGGTTTAAACCCAGGAAAAGAGGCCTGGGGGTACCCAGCCTTTAGCTAAGGTGGGAACAATATGACTGAACCTCACAAAGGAGAACAGAGAATGAATAGTGATTAACCAAAACCCAAATGAGCAAGCAGCAAGAAAACAACTCTCAAATGAAAGGCTGGCAGTGCCAGGTTTGAATTGTTTAGAACACAATGTGAAGCTCTCAGATGTAAAGATGCTTTGCAGGAGCACGGGGAAGGGGTGGGTTGCACCAGACTTTTCTCATTGCTCGCCCTGAATCCCTTTGGCTAAACTTGTTGGCATGGAGGGGATTGGTTCTGGTGGAGCTCAGGGCTTGCATCTGTGCAGAGGGTGGAAAAGCTCCCTTGGAGTTCCCCAACTCCTGTTCCATGGGAGGCAAGTTGGTTGGTTTGCTTATTTATTTGTTTTGGTGCAGAAGGATGAGGTCTGGGGCTCTGAGATTCCCAACTTGTGGGCTGTTAAGTAAAGAGCAAAATCTCTGTTCCTCAGCTCTCCCAGCTCTGTAACAGGGATCATTTCTTTCCCTGCCACACTCTGCTCTGTCATCCCACAGTCTCAGCCAGTGCCTGCTCCCCTTGCTGGGATGGCTCCTGCTGCCCAGGTCATGTTAGATTGACCTTCAGGTTAGGAGCCATGTGAGGGGAAAACTGGGACAGTGGAGCCCAGATCCCTATAAAGTCCTTGTTCCCATTAACTGCCTAAACCCACCTGTTGGGAGTGTTTGGAGGCTGCTGGAAAAGCAGCTTCTGAGTGTTGTGTGCTGTATTTGCTACAAAACTTCAAGAAGTATCTCTGGTGAGGTTTGAAGAGATCCCTCTGGAAATGTAAAACCACATAGGGATCATTTCTTGATTATTTTTTAACACTGTTGTGATTAGGAGGATCCTTAGGAGCTCAAGACAAGCAATCCTTTCTCTGCAGGTATGAGAAATAATTCAGAGTTCCACGTAGCTGGGGCTGGAGCCAGGGTAACCAATGCAGGGTGAGCACTAGAGGGGTGTCTGTAGTGTTGGGCAGATGCATCAGCCCCAGCTCTACTGGTTTTTACTGGTGTCTTCCAGAGGTTGCCACTGTCACACTCAACCATTCCCTCTGCTTTATCCCACCCCTGCTCCTCTTTCTTCTTTCTCTTTATGCACTTTAATGCATTTTACGTGGCTTCCCCACATGCAGGGTTCCTTTCTCTGGTCTCACTTTTCACCCCCTTCACGTCCCTGTTGGCTGTGGTGGGCTTGGCCCCAGTGCTGGAGGGCTGACATCCAGCCCTTTCCTCCCGTGTCGCTTCTCAGCCTTGGGGTCTTTTTTTCCCCCCCCTACCACATGACTAAAGTTTGTGAGAATCTGTTCTAGTTTAAATCTGAAATATGCATTTGAGAGAGAGAGAGAGAGATGAGGGGAGAGAGAGGCATGCAGACCTCACCCCTTCAAAGCCCAACCCATCCCCACTCCAGGACTCCTTCTAAAAGGAAAGGCAAAGAAGAAGAACCTGATCCCTTTTTCTTCCAAGTCTCGTGATTTCTAACGAGCCTTTTGGGCTGCTCTTTGCTGCTGGGCTGCCCCACGGGGCTGGGCTTCTGGAGGATGGGAATTTCTAGTGGTTTGTGCACCTTGCCTCATCCCCAAAGCCACCAGAGCAGAGCAGGACAGCATGTGGGCCTCAGTGGCACCACACACAGTCTCATGTGTGCCCATTTTAGGGGCTGGAGGCATCACTCAAGCTTTGTCTTTGCTTTGTCTTTGTGTGGCTGTCCTGCCTCTGCTGCCCACCCTCCTGGCACTGCCCACTCTTTCTGGGTGGCCCCGGGTGGCTGACTGGAGAAGCCATCCACCTCTGCCAGATGACAAATCCTGGACTTGCAGAGCCACTGGAACGTGGCTCGATTTTGCCAGATTTGGCCCCTTTTCTCTTGTCTGGGACCTGACGGGGATGTGTGCAACCTGGGGATGTCCCCAGGAAAGTGCCTGGCTCCCCAGCAAAGGGATGTGTAGCTCTTTGCATCTCACTTGAGTTTCCCAGTTAAACACTCCTCTCAGCCAGAGGAGACCAATTCCCTGGGTGTCCTCAAAGGAGCTGGCTCCCGGCTCTCACCGTGGTGGGGACCCGAGCAGGACTCCCAGCAGGAGCCCAGTGCCTGCCCAGTGCCTGCCCAGTGCCTGCCCAGTGCCTGCCCAGTGCCTGCCCAGCCTGCCACCCCACGCTGCTCCCCACTCCAGCCCGGCTGAGCCGGGAGCTGGCTGGTGAGCCGGGGAAAAAAGAGGCTGCAGCAAAAGATGGAACAAACAGAATTTTTTTTTGCATCTAGAGGGGGAAGCACAGAGCTAAAAATAAAACGGGAAGATCAGTATCTGTCAGGCTGACGGCGGATTGGCTCTTTGGAAATGCATGTAATTACCAGGCTGTAGGTAGACATTTGCATGGAGCGAATAGCAAGCTACTGAGACAAGGTTACGCTTTAACCTTTAAGTCCTGAATCTGCTGGAAAACTAAGACAGAACTGCAGGAAATTAACTTAAATTAATAGAGTTGCCGTGGCTGTGCCACATGTTACTTCGGTGTGTGTCACTTCACGGCACAGAGTGTCTTGCTGCCCCTCTGCCCTGGCTCTGGAGGAGGGAGATGATTTGGAAATAAGTTTGGCATGTGCGGATCTCCTCCCTCGTCTGGGGATTCGACTGGTCTGGGGAGAGGAGCTGTGGCTGTTTGTGGTCCCTGCACCTCCTTTCCGAGCACCCTTTGAGTTGCCAGGCTCCAAAGGGGGTGAAGGAATCTGGGCAAAGGGAGCTGTCCTAGTGGATGCTGTGGGGCTGGGTGGTGGGTGCAGGTGAAATGCAGCTGTGCTGGGAGCGCCAGGGAGGGGCTGTGTTTGGGGAGGATGGAAGTTTTGTTGAGAACTTAGAGCCTGAGCTCTGTGTGCAGAGCTCTGCAGGCACCATGCAGTGCTGAAATGGTATGGATTAGAGCAAAGATGGTCCCTTTGTGTGTGTTGGTGGGTGAGTTGGCATCTAACACTGTGAGTGCAGAACTGGTCTGGTGAAAAACAGAGAGGAATGAAAACCACACCTGTACATTCCTGCTCTGGGCTTCCATTGCCGTTCCTGATGATCTTGGTCTCCGTGCTACCACTTACCCTCCGGAGACCTTGCTCTTGCTGCTGCCCATCATCCCCAGGGCAGGGGCAGTCGGGGGATGTGTGGTGATGCGAGGAGAGGGGTCCCCACCAGGAGAGGAGGTGGAGATGCCGTGGGCAAGTTTCCCATTCCCAGCTGGCACAACCACTAGAGCTGCTGCTGCTGTGGGATGCAGGTATGAGCAGCTGAGTTAAGCTGAGGATGGAGGGGAAGCAGGTTGGAAAACATAAGGCTTTGAAGGCTGTGGTGACATCTTGCTTTCTGTTGTCACCACACTGCCTTGAACGATGGGTGTGGTTTGGAGAATTCAAATTGTTCCAGTCTCTTTGCTAGCTGTGATGACCGGGCAATACTTGTACCCAAAAATGCTGCCACCTTCCCTCCAGCTTGGGGACAGTTTTGTCCACTGTATCGATGTCATTGCTTGGCTCAAGCTGACTGTGCCTTGTAGCAGAAGCTGAAAGAACAAAGTGTGGTGGAGCCAGCTGGTGCAGAGCACAACTGCTCACCTCCCCAAAGGGCTGGGCCACCGGGAGCACAAGCTGCTCTACTGGCTCCCCATCAGCTTCTGAATCCAATTGAAGGCTCTGGCCCTAATCTTCAAAGCAACTAATGAAGGAAGTGCCAATGGCATCAAAGGCTGAATTTTGTTCTGTGAGCGGCACAAGCGACTCCTCTGAGACAGTCCAGAGCGTGAAGGCTGGGATGAAACCTAGGAAAGCAATCTCATCTGGCTGGGATGTGGCAAGGGTGGCCAGTGGTCAGGGCTCTTGGTCCAGATTCTGGGATGTGGGGGTTGGTTCTTTGCTCTGGGTGATGTTGGACCCAGGTTAAGGTGCTTGAACGCCATGAAATCCTCAGACCTGGTGCTTTGAGGAGTTTATGCAGAGGGAAGCTGGGCATTTGTCTCTCTGCCTCTGGTGACCCATCTGTGAAACACAGATAAGTGCTGCCTTGCTTCTTGGGGCAGTCAAAGGACATGTTGGAGATTGTGAGACCTGTGAATTTGGTGACATGTTAGGATGTACTTTAGGCATGGAGGTGTGTGTGGGGAGAACAATCTTCTGGGTGAGGCTGGGCAAAGCTCCACAGTGCTTGCCATTAGGGAACAACCTGTCCTATTTTCCATGCTCTTTTAGCAAATGAAGGGCCTTTATCCCTCCAGCCAGGCAGTGAACCCAGAAGGTCTGACCCCCAAGGCAGCACTGCTAGAGACTCCCTGAAGTCTCTAGAAGTTGCAATATCAGATGTGGGAGGTGCTTGGATGCTTCAGCAGTGACCTGGGATGAAGCCAACAACCTTTCTGCCTGGCTGGTGGGAGGTGGAGGGTCAGATTGTGGTGATCTAGGTGCAAAACTTGACTATGTGTTGAGTCCCTTTTGTATCTCTGTCTGCTGAAAAAAAAAGTTAAAATAGATGTATGTTAACTTAGGGAAACTTTTGCTTTATGACTTCTTCACAATGAGAGTGTTGTATGAAAGGGACATGAGGTTTAGATCTGCCATTGTGCTTTGTTCTTAAATCCAATGGAGTCTCCTGCCCACCTGGACCCATGCTGGGGGAGTGGGGATTGAGGCAACTTCACACATTGAGAATATTGTTGTCTTGAAGCTGTTCTGGAGCCAGATCTTGGAAAACTTTCCCTTTCCAAAGAGCACTGTCTTTGGAAATCTTGCTTTGATGGTTTCTTCCCCACCTATTTGGAAATCCCCCTGTTGGATGCCTTCCTGGTTGAACTCACTGTTTCTTCCAGCCCTTCAGTCAGTGGTGTTTACAACGCTGGGTGCAGCCTAGGAAAAAATAAAATGGAATACCCTGTCTTAACTACAGGCTTCTCCTGCTTCTAACATAGACAGAACTTGAAGAAAGCCAGGTATGCCCAAAATTCAGCCTGTTCTTTTTCTGTCTCTATCAGTTGAACTGATAAAAGCTCTGTCCCCTCCCTGCAAACTCTGCCTTCCTCTCACCCATGCCAGGTTTTTTTGTTTGGATGTTGGTTCCTCATCAGTAAGAGGAAAGCAAGAGCCCTTCCCTCCTTACAGCAGCACAAGGCAGAGAAGGGAATTCCGAAATGGCTTTTGGAGAGGGGGGTGCTGACAGCAGGAATGGCCACCAGCTCTCCAGCATGCCTGTGTCAACCATGCACGAGGAAAGGTTTGTCACTGTCACTTGTCCCTCTGGTGTAGCAGGCTGCCTGTTCCCACAGGCTTTACTGTCATTTTGTCACCTCCTTCTGGGGTTCCTGCTTTTGGCGACTGTTTGTGAAATCCCAGGGTGTTTGAATTGTCCCTGGAGTCCCAGCCACAAGGTAGTGCCCCAGGGCATGGGAGGACAGTGGAGGAGGCTCCTGTTCTGCTCTCTCCATGGCTGCTCACACACAGAGGCTGAATTGCCTGCAAAGCAGCTCTGGAGATGCCATCCATGGCATGTGGGTTTGAAGCACCTTCCAGCTGAGTTTCAAATGCCATGCTGTCAACTGGATGGGGGCGATCCTGGTGGTCTTCTGTGTCCATATCCACCTGAACTAGCTTTACATTGGTCTCGGCAGCAAGGCATAGATGGCTGCCAACACTTAGCTGTGTTGGCTAACACCAGGGCTGCCCATCTCTGTGTCAGGGCTGCCAAGCTTCATCCCTTTGAAGAGAGCACACGTAAGCGATGTGCTGAGAAGCTTCCCTCTGTGATTGACCTTCTCCAGCAACACTCACCGAGAAACCTTCTGAGCAAGGTGCCATATCTTCAGCTTTGTTTTTAGTAGCCACAATGGAGTTATTCTTTGTGGCTGTGCTACTTGCTTCCCAAAACTGCTGCAGTGCAGCCCTCGCCAGCCCAACCAGTGCATGTCCAGTTTCTTCCCTGGACTTTGCACTTCCACGCTGTGCTCTACCCATGGCCTCGCTGCAACCGTGCCCTAGATGTACCCACTGTTAGATCAAGCTAGCTACAGGGCTCAAGTGCCACCACTACAGTCCATGCCTCGACAAGCCTGGGAGAGCTGGGAAAGCATGGCACAACAGACACGGGGACCAGGTTTGGCCTTTCCTTCCTCTGCTCTTTAGGGGGTTGCACAGTCTGGTACCAGCTGGAGAGATGGTGCCTCTATTTTTCCTTGCCTTTTTTTTTTTTTAAGAGGAACACTAAGCTCTGATATTCAGTCTTGGTTTTCCATCCATGTTAGGGGTGCTCTGTGTGATGAAACCCTGAGCTTCACTGCAGTCAAGATGCTGGAAAGAGGATGAAAATCCCAGCTTTCATCTTTTGTCCCAAATAGTCTCTGAAGGAATTCGTACTATTTTTACTGTTTGTTTTTGTTTCTCCCCTCCCCTTTTAACTATGCACCTTAGCATTTTCTGTGGGCCCTGTCACTGGGATATCTCCACTTGGACTTTGAAACAGATGACTCAGCTTCATGCTTGTTTAGAATAGTTTTAAGTTATTTTTGCTCTCCAGCCCCATTTTCTATCATCATGCTGCAATTACTGGAGTGCCGGCTCTGTAGGGGAACACTTGGCTGCTTTGAAACAAATGGTTTCCTTTGGAATTAAAGAAAACAATAGTTTATGGAAACATTTCGGTGGACCTTTGATTATTAATTTATTACAAAGGGTCTAATTCGATCTTATTCAAAACTACAAAAATCTTAATTTTAGAAAACCTAAGTTTGGAAGCAACTTCTGAACCGAGGCAGTTCCTTTAGCCTGAACTTTGGCGCGTGCGTGTTCCCTTCTCAACGGCAAATCTGCCTTCCCCTGGTGCTGTGTTATGTGGCTAATCCTGTTGGGCCTGATCTGCTCTGACTGGTGCTGGAGCGAGCCGAGGGCAGCTGAGTATCTGTGAGTGTGGGAGATCCCGTCTCCTCCAGGAGGGCAGCGTGGCCCCGGGGCTGGCTGACAGCCCCTGCCCCACAGCCTGCTGCTCTCTGCCTGGATTGCAGTGATCCTACCTGTGCTGGGAAGGGCTTTTTTTTTCCACTTAAAAAGTGTTTGCTGTCATGTTGGATCCATAAATGTGATTTTTGGTGTTGCAACTGCCTGGAGACTGCTCAGACCAAGCTTAATTTCCAAGCTGCCTGGCACAGTCCTGTCCAGGGTGTTTTCAGTGCATTCACATGAGTTGGAGTAACTCCTGGTTGCTGTTTTGTCAGAGGTGATGTGCTGGTATTTGCTCTGGAAATTATGTGCCACTTCCTCCTGCCCCAGCTCTTGGGGACCAATGTGCCAGCTGTGCCTTGTGTAGGAAAGCAGAGCACAGATCTCTCTGGAAGGAGAGATCAGGAGACCAAGAGAAGCCAGGCTGAGAAAGGGGCAGCTGGGCTTTCCCTGGGCACCTCAGGGTGGTACTTGCTGGGTGCAAGCAGCCACAGGCAAATCCTCCCTTTGAGTGGCAAGGGGGTTCACAGTGATGGGGCCAAGAGCAAAACCTCACCCTGAGGGATTTCTCCTCTGCCAATGTCAGTGACAACCTCTCCTTGCCACCATGATTTTAAGTGCACTGAAAGGAGGTGCTCAAAATGCCCACTCCTTGGTGTGCAGAATAAACCTGGCCAGGCTGTGGCTGTCCCGGCTGAGACCATCTTCCAGAGCGTGGGTCTCTGCATTGCCTGGGGCTGAGCTGGTTGCTGGGAGCCTTGGTGGCTTTTGCCCAGGGGTGAGGATTGTCCCCTCCCTCCCCACTGGCCATGGGAAGGGGAAGATGAGGGCTGCATCCCAGGGATTTTTTAGGGTATTGCTGGAATATGTTTTAGGGAAGGAATGATGCAGCATTTGGATGCTTGGCCTTAGGGTGGATTCCTCTCTCCTGCTGCTTTCTGGCTGTGGAGAAGCCTCTTGGCTGTAGTGGGGAAGGGGTTAAGGCTTCCTCGCTGGCCTGGGAGCTGCTGCTGGCTGCTGCTTTCCCTTCCGGGGCTGCTGGGGCTGAGGTTTGTTGGTATGTGTGCAATGCAGAGCACCCAGCCCTCTCTGGAGCCCTGGGAGACCCTTCCCGGCATGGCCTTCCCCCCTTCTTTGGCTCATTCCTTCCACGCTGAGTGATGGGGTTGGGGATCAGGGATCTGCTGAGCAAAACCAGGGGCCGGAGGAAACTGGTTAGAAATACTGAGCTTGCAAAGCAGCAGCCTCAGCTCCACCAAGACACAAGATGCAGTCGCACAGGGGAGCGTCTCTGGGCACATCCTTGTGCCAGCCTCGGGTTCGGTAGCTTGGCTGAGTTGGCATCTTTGCCTTTGTGATGCCACAGGCTGGGGGCAAGAGGGTGGCAAAGTGTTTGGGCTGGTCCCGTGGGGTTAGACCTGACTGGGAGCTGTTTCAGGCAGGCTCTGGCTTCCCAGGCCAGGGGAGAGGGTTTAGTGCAGACGCAGACAGGAGCTGGAAAATGAGCAGCAGCAGCAGCAGCAGCGTTCAAGCTGAAACGTAGAGCGAAGCCTTGGAGGGGGATGCAGATTGCCTGGAGTTCTCTCTGCAACAAAAATTTATGTCCCTTATATAACTGGGGAAAAGTAAACAAAGAAACTTGTCTCCAAGTGGGAATGTGGTGTCACTGGGAGAAATCCCACACCCAGAGCAGGACCTCGGATCTGCTCAAGGGGCTGTGAGCCCTTTGGCAGAAGGGCAGCGCTTTCCTTGCTGGATCCTCACATAAATGACTCTTGAAGATTCCTGAACAACTGTGCACGGGGGTTCCCTAGTTTAGAACAAAGAGCAGGCAGAATTTTTTTGCTCTGGGGCTTTTTGGAGTTCGGTGGGGCTGCTTCTGCCCAGGGCAGGGATTGCTACTGCTTTGCCATGCTCCCCCCCACGCTCTCCCAGTTTGCTGTGGCTGAAGGACTGCGCTTTGCCTTTGATCTCTTACAGCACCACCACTGACGTTGGCAGGAACGGTCTTGCAGACCAAGGCTGTTCTGTGGTGCTAATTTTGTAGTCTCAGATAACGGAGCCTCTCTAAAAATGTCATTTGGGGCCATTTGCGGGGTGGGGTTTGACATTGCTGACTCCTGCTGAGGCGCGTGTCCTGCGGGAGGACCTAGCGCCCGTGGGAGGTGCCACGCTGGGGTGCTGGGGAGATCGTGGACGTTTCTCAGCAAAAGAAGTTCTATTTTCCTCCCGTTTCTTCAACTACCAAGGAAATGAAGTCCTTGGCCCTTGGTTGCTCCAGGCTAGCGGGCTGTTGCCAAAATAAGATCAGTCAGAAAGGGAATAAATGTGGAGGGGGGCTGTTTCTGGATTATGGCTACACCGTAACTCTCTGATTAACTCAAATTAAGTTAAAAAATGAAATTGATTTAACCAAGGGAGGTGTTGTGGATGACAGTGGCAATAGACTTGATTGTGGGGTTTTTTCTTTCTCTGTACAGACAGTTATCTAATTAATCTCCTTTGATATGAGCCTAATATCAACACAATCACTAATGCATTTACATTGCCCAATGACAGCTATTCAATAAGTTGTTTTTCTGTTGTTTTGTCAAACTCCACTTTCTTTTGCCTTCATGTCTCTCTGGCAAAGCAGGCGGATGGTTTCTGAGCGGAAATCCCTGGGTTCCCTCTTTGAAATGCTCATCACTGCCCTTTCATGGAGGCATTGCTATTGCAAAAAGGAAAAAAAAAATTCAATCAGAATATAAATAACAGCCCCAAATGTTTTCAAATTGTCACTTGCTGTTGGGAACGGGGCCTCTCTTGTCTAGGGCGCCGTAGAAACGCTGGTGTGTGCGGATAAACCTACCCTCATTTGTGCCTGTAAATCCCCAGCAGCTGAGGCAGAGGGGTGGGATTGTGTGGTGCACAAGCAAGCCAACAGCTCAGCTGGTGCACGTTGCCACTGTGCTCTGTCTTTCTTTTTTTCCCCCTTTCTTTAGGGGAATGGGGCCTCCATGATCCAGTCTGTGCATGTGTGCGTACGTGTCTCTCTCTTTCTCTTGCCATTTGTCCCCGCCTCCCCCTGCTCTGTACCCAGCCATGAGTCTCAGTTACATTTGGCTGAAGGACAGAGCTCTCGTATGGCTCCCACCAGCCTTGTGAAAATGGGTGGGTGGGTAAAGAGGAGAGAGTCAAGCGCTCGGTAGAAATATGGGAACTCAGCCCTTACGAGACACCATAGAATCCATGTTGGTCTTCTCATCCTGAGACTGCCTTGTTTGGAGGGGCTGGAGGGTGGTAGGGAAGCAGGACACAGTTAAACGCTGCCTTGCTCCCCCGGGCTTGTTGGACTTGGAAGAAGTGGTGGTTCTGGGGCTCAGTGAGGAAGGTGGGTGCTGACAGCATGTTCCCCCTTTGTGTTCTTTGGGCTAGAGGTGCCAAGGCAGATAGGGGTGAAGCAGGGGGTTAGACCTGGCCATGGCAGGGGATAGCTGAAGAGGAAAGAGAAGGGAGGCTCCAGACAGCATTTCCCACAGGACCAGAGGGGTCAAACCCCACTAGGCAAGGAGGCTGGGTCAGCAGGAGGTGGTGTCTGCACTAACAGGACACAATACTTGGTTGGGAAGTGTGTCCTGCTGCCTGTCTGCAGCCTCGGGGCCTTCAGGGATGGACAGCAGAGCCTGGCAAGCTCCTGGCTTTCCAGAGGGGACCATTGCAGAGAGAAGCTGGGAGGAGAGGATGCAGAAGCAGCAACTGCTGGTGCATCCTGGTGTTTCTCCCAGCAGGACCTTTACACTTTGTTGGCTGGGAGTGTACCAAGGTGTCCACACTGGACACCCAGTCCTGGACCTATCTGCAGCCCACCTTCACTCTCCACATGCACCTAATGCTTTTTAGTGCTGTGGTTGGGAAGTGAATCCTGACACAAGTAAATATGTTGACAGCCTGTGTTCAGCCGGCAGGGAATGTAAATTATCTCATTTGAACAAGGCTAACGCAGAATCAAGCAGTTGGTCCCAAATATCCCTTATAAGTGCAGATGAGAAATATTCATGGCATCTTCACTCCCAGAATATTGCTTTTATCTTTGTGGTTCCTTGAGTGGCAATATAAAAGTTACTGATTTTGCACTTTTTATGCATCTGAACCTGCAGACTTTGAAATCAGTAGGTTCGCCTGCGTGATTTGCCTTGTTAGATCCGTACCCTTGCAGGCATCTAGGAGTGGTCTACTCTGTGAGCTCTGCTCTACTTGTTTTCTTGGATGTAGCATCTCCTCTTGGGCGTGTCCTTAGCCAGGTCACTGGAACACATGGAAGTGAGGCAGGATTGGGTCTTTCTGGGGAGAGGTAGATCCTGACCATGGGAGGTGCCATTGTGTGCAGTGCTGCTGCTGTGACCCGTGCAGAGCTGTCATGGTGCATGGCAAGGTGGACGTGAAGCTCCATGATGCCAGTAAAGGGACTCGCTAAAACTTTGGATCAAAGCCATTCTGGGGAGTCACACTCTCCAGGCTCATTGCCTTGCTTTCTGGAGCTCACTGTAACTAGGATCATACCCAGGGCCAAAGTGGGACTCGCTGTTCAGTTGGTGAAGTTATTGAGATGCAGAATTTGGGTTTCTTCAGCACATCCAGATGGCATTTGTTTCTTCCATGGAGCTCAGCTCAGGCTGTTTCTGGGAGGTCTTTGTGCTGCCTTCACCTGAAGGCTTGGTTGATGTGAGACTATCTTATTCCAGCAGGCTGGCTGGAGATGGGGATCCTACCATCTCTCCTCTTGATGGTGGGAAGAGGACCAAAGGCACCATCCAGCCGCGCTGAAACCAGGACAGGGACAGCAGCTGAAGATGGAAACTCCCACTGGGGTCTCACCCTCCTCCACGACAGCCTTTACACGGGCAGGTCTTTGCAGAAGGTCAGATTGCCTCCACCCCTCGACCGTGTTTGCGAGCGGCCGCCTGTCTGGCTTTTTGCTTTTCCCTCCCTAGCAGGTTTTTCCCTTTAAGAAGGCAGAAGATTGATTCCCT
Organism: Ceyx melanurus; assembly: GCA_024611195.1. Classification (NCBI taxonomy): domain Eukaryota; kingdom Metazoa; phylum Chordata; class Aves; order Coraciiformes; family Alcedinidae; genus Ceyx; species Ceyx melanurus. The sequence goes on along the minus strand of JANHGL010000180.1, from coordinate 3,925 downwards.
TGCAGGGCGCATCGCCGAGGCGAGCCATGTCCAAATGGTTTGCACGTCTGCATTTTTTACTGCTCTCGTTTAATATGTATGCAAATGCAGTCTCTCCTGTCCTCACTCTCTGTGTGGGTTTGCACAGTCAGGAGCACATTCCCATTACCGCTGCCCATCTCCTGCTCCGCTCGGCATTCGAGGAGACTGCCTTTGAAACGCTGATAGATGGAGGTGCAGGGGAAGAAGAGAGAAATGAGGGATTTTCGTCAGTTCTTTGCTGGGGTGGGTGGAGGAGTTGTGGAAACCTGAGGAAGGAGGTTTAAATAGATGCAAACTTGTTTATTGGGAGAGAAAAAAAGAGGGGGGGGTCTCCAACTCTAGCCGGATTTTGAATGCCGTTCCCTGCTTGGAGGATTTTAGCTGGAGGTTAGGGAAAAATCCAAGTGCTGGCAATAATCTTGTGATAGTGGAAATACTCAGCTTTTCTCCTGATAAATAGACACGTGTCTTAACTGAAGTCAGGGTTTCAGGCCTCAAAAGCAATGTTGGCTTTATCTCTTCTTTCTTTTTCATAAATAAGAAGTAAGGTGTCCAGAGTCGTTCCCTGCAAAGAGGCAGTCTGCACCTCCTGCTACTTTCCTCTCCTTCCTTTTTTAATAGCTGTATTTATCCAAAACCCACACCCGTGAAACATGGACACTCCTGTACCCAGAGCACTGTTTGTGTAAATAAAAGAGGAAACTGTGCTCCAGTGAAGGCCAAAAGGTGGGAACCACCTTTGGAAACATGGCCAAAGGTAGAGGAGATTTTCCTATCCCCAAGTGTTGGTACTTCTTAAAGTTACGCTGTTTGAAGTTGTAGGTCTCCAGTTTTTGCAGCTGCTTGGAGGTAAATGTGAAGGCTGAGGAGGTCCCTGCTCTTGGTGTGAGAAGCAGGGGATGACAGGTCCCTTCATCACCCAGATGATTCTGGAGGAGAAACGGAGGCTTGTGCTGCTTCGGTGAAATTTAGGTCCTTTAAATGCCCAAGGGCCAGATTTTCAGGTGTATTTTAGGCACTTCAAGTTGTTTGCTATTTTAATCTTTAAACACAAAGCACGTTTCAAACCTGGATGGTTTCAAACTGTATTATAAAGCCTTAATTTATTGAGCTCCCTGGCTGGTGGGAGATGCAGGGTGTGGGGTAGAAGGGCTGTAGGTAGCCAGGGACCACGTGCCCCAGGGTGAGGGGTGGCTGCAGGCAGCCTCCTGCTGCTTGTGCTCCCCCAAGCCTGGGGGCTCTATGTGGAGCATGGGTACTATGGCTGTAGCCAAATCTTTTCCAAACTCTTCCAGGAGTTTGTAGACAAAAGCCCTCTGAAATGTTCCTTATTTTCCTTTCTGGAAGCCAAAGGGCTTCTAGTGCTGGGAAACCCCCTCTGCTGCAGTACAGGCTTGTCTGTTTACTTCTGCATCTCCAAGTTTTCCAAGTGTGTTTTGTGCGTCTCTGGTGCTGGATGTTGGGAAACCCCATTCCATGGGGTAGCATGGTCGTGGCCCTGCCTCTGTGGGGGGACAGACATGGCACAGACCCACAGTTGGGACTCTGGTCTGTAGAACTCAGACCTTGTCTCTGCTTTTGGCAGAGTTAGAAGGACTTAGGGGTGATGTTCAAGAGGAGAGGTGGTGTTTGGAGGTGCTGGGCTCCTGCAGTGATGTGCAGGAGCTGTTTCATTCATGCAACAGGCACAGAAATCTTGCTGCTCAGGAGATGAGCTCTACAAGCTGCCAGCTCCTGCCTTTACCTCCCCGTGCTCTGGGCAGAGCCTGCCTTTGGTGATAGACACATGCTGTGGCTGTACCCAAGGTGGCATCACAGGCTGCTCTGCTTGCTGGGACATTTAGGGCTGTCTCTGCTTTAAAGAGCTGTCCTTTCTGCTGCTTTTCTTTTCAACTCATTGGGGAGGCTTCTCCTGTCCCTCCTCAACAGCCGTGCTGCTGGAGAGGGCAGGTGCAGAGCTGCTGCTCACAGCTCCAGTGCAGCTCTGCTGCTCACAGCTCCAGCTCTGCTGCTCTCTCCTGTCCCTTCGCTCCCCTTGCGACACGTTTGCTGCGAAGTAAATACCTTGTGCTGCCGTGTCCTCGCTCCAGTGGGTTTGTGTCGCCTGTGATCACAGGCTCCAAACTTCCCCTGTTACTGCTGCTTTTTTAACAAGTGTCTTTTTATTGGTGGGTAGACTCATGGAGCCTTTCTACTGCCTTCATCTGTAAATTGTCCTCTACATAACGAAGAAACCGTTCTGACTATGTTTTGATGTGTTTGTCGCCCAACAGATGTCTGGGTGGTTAAAGTGCCCCCTGAGTACAAGTATCCTGTGTTTGCGAGCTCTTTGATAGTTGGTTCAGGAATCTTTTTGTTCTTTCTTTCTCTCCTCGAGTCCTGGGGGTCTGTAGCAGATGCCTGCCGCAGTCTCTCCTTTGTTTTCTGCTCCTGATATCTGTGCCCACAGTGTTAGTCCTCTACCTTCTCCCTTATCAACTTAGATTATCTCCTCCTTGTCGGTACTTCTGACACGTGTGGCCGTGCAAAGGCACGATAAGCACATTGCATCGAGCTGGTGGGTGCCTGCTGTTCACATCTCTGGCTCCCCATTGCACCTTTCCAGGACTTTAGGGCTGAACTGGCACATCAACTGCCCTACCTAATGGTACCAGCAAAAGCAAGGCCAGTTAACTCCAATTCCCATTGCAGCCAGTCCTGATGCCCCCAAAAGGGGGCACTCACTGGAACCCCAGGCCAGCTCTGTCCCAGTGCTCTGCACCATGTCACTGTGACCCTTGTGTCATCACTTTTTTCTCCTTGCTGATCTGTGTCTCCAGTATCTCCCCTCATGTCCTGAACTTGGCTGGTGTCACTCAAGCTGCTGCTCGGTGTTACAGGCTGCTCCTTGCCTGTTCCTTGGCTGCCTGCCTTTCCAGTGGTTTTCCTGGTTTCCACGTGTGATCCAGAAAAACCTCTTTGTTATTCTGTCCTTCATTCCCGTCACAAACCTGTGTTTCTGTTCCATCTTTCATGAAAAGGTCTAAGACTGAAGGTGAAATGTGATAACAGCCTTCAAAAATATGTCAGTGGCTGCTGCAAACAGGATAGGAATAAACGATTCTCTGTGTCCTACAGTGGGTAGGACAAGAAATTATGGGCTTAAACAGTAGCACAAGGGAGATTTAGGTTTGATGTTCAGCTATCCTGGGGGTGAAACACCAGAGGAGGCTGCTGGGGAGTCGCTGGAGGGGCAGGTCAAGCAGGCAGCTGTCAGGAGAGGCTGGAAGGGAGTTGTGGGGATAGCAGGGTGATCCAGAAAGATCATCTTTCTCTCCTCCTCTCTTTACCTCCCCGACCATATGCTGGATGCCTCAAGCCAGGCGAGGGGCTGTCTGTGGCTTGCTCAGCTAGGCTCCTGCCTTTCTCTCTCCTTGCTTTTTGTCTCTGTTGCAGCAGTTCTGGCAAATGCGACTGCAGCGAGCCTGGAAACAGCCACTGCAAACCTCTCCTTCCCAAACCTTCCCTTTGTGCTTGCTGGCTCTTTTCAAACCTCATATGCCAGTGTAGGTGATGGCAGCTGCAATCAGAGCACTGGGACATGCAATGGCCACCGAAACAAACGTTTTGTTGTACCCAGAAGGGCCAAGACTGAGTCTGAAGCAGCCTCAAGGCTGCTCGAGGCCCTTGATGGGAGGCTGCTGCTGCTTTGCAGAGGACCATGTTGTGTGTGTGACCGTGGGTAGGTGGAGATGTGAGGGTGAGGATGGCTCCTGGAAGCACCATCCCAGCTGGTGGTGCAGGGCTGCCTGTCAGCTCCGCTCCTCAGCTGAGACTGTGGAGCGTGGGCAGGAAGGATGGCACCTGCAGCTCTGCCTCCACGTGGTAGCGGGTGCCCAAGGACACCCAAGAAGCCAGGGATGCC
>JANHGL010000177.1:0-13138 GCA_024611195.1 Ceyx melanurus | reverse complement strand
CCGCGCTCTTTCCGGCGAGGAACGTGATGCGGCGGCGGGGGCCGGCGGAGCGCCAGAGGCGCGGCGTGCGGCGGCGTCTGCCCCGCTAGCGGGGCGCTCGCTGCCGCCACCGCAAGGCAAGGCGGAGACAGCGGCAGGGCCGAGGGCGGTGGTGGGGGGGGCACGGGCACGGAGCGACTCCTGCCCGTCCGCGGAGAGATTGGCGGGCGGCCCGGGCTCTGGGACGGCGAGGTGAGCCGAGCCCCGGGGATGCTGACGAGGTTTTGCCTTCCCCCAGGCGCGGGGTCGTGGCCATGCTGGGAGAGGACGAGTTCATTAGCTCCCCGCCCAGGAAGACGGTGCGGTTCGGGGGGACGCTGACGGATATCTTGCTGAAGTACGAAAAGGTGAGCGCGGCGCCGCGCACTGCTCCCCGTGATGTCTGCGGGGCTCTAGGTCCCCAGGTGCGGTTCGGGCCGAAGGCTGCTTTCGTCCGGCACAGCACCGCGTGGGAAGAAGGCTCGGGAACAAAACCCGCGGGCGGCCGAGCGCTGTGGGCTTGCGCTGGTCGCTGGTGCTGAGCGAGTGAAAAGCTTTCTCCTGTGAGTCACCGCGAGTGCCGCCCCGCTGAGCGCAGCGCCTGCCTCGCCTCAGAGCCACCGCTGCGGACGGGCCAGCTCTCTGCAGGGACGGCGCTGCTGCTGGAGACACCCCTGAGCTCTCTCACTTGCTGAGCTGCTGACTGTCACTTGTTTAACAATATCAGCTTCAGATAATTTGATAACATTTGGTTGGCTTTTTTTTTTTTTCTGGAAAAAAAATATGAATGGTATTTATTTTTCTTTCCCCTGCTAGGGTGAGACCACAGATTTTGAGTTGTTAAAGCATCAGCTGTCAGATCCAGATATAAAGGTAAGAGTTTTGGTGGTAAGGGGTCTGATGGTTTGAAGCTCAGCTGTTGCAGTGTTGTAATCAGACATCCTTTCTCTTTAAAGAGGACATGGGCTTTAGCAGGCCTTTTGGACTGTACAGGCAAAATCACTGTAACGTTTTCTGGTAGATTTACTGCTGCTTTGGTATCTCTTATTTCAGGACTTGCATGTCTTTTCTGCTTAAACTAGAGCAAAAAAGAAAAGAAAGTTAAGATTGGATGACGTTTCTTTGCTTGCATGTCTTGCTCAGTCTGTAACTTAAGCCTTCCAGTCAGGTTTAAAGGTTGGTACACATTTATTTTTGCATTGCAGAACTTTCCTTGGTGAAGATGCAAACTTTAAGATGTTCTTTGCATGTTAACATGCAAAAACTTAATCATCGACTTCTTAGAGTTTTGTTATTTTATATAAATAATACTGTTTATTGGAATACTTATTTTTTTCTGCTTTAAGGATGCCCAGATCATCAACTGGCTGCATGAATTTCGAGCTTCTGTTGCATATTTGACCAAAGAACTTGGACAACTGGTCAGCATTTTGCTGGTAAATATACCTTTTGTTACATGGGAAGGTGAGTAACTTGGTACATCTTTCCTTGACAACTTGGACTTCACTTAATTTCAGAAGTTGCCCTGGTTGAGAAGGAGCCAAGAGGTAGTGGAAGAGTATCTGGGTTTTCTTGGCAATCTGGTGTCAGCACAAACTGTCCACCTGAGACCCTGTCTCCAGATGATTGTGTCACAGTTTGTCCCCTGTAAGTTATTTTTATCTACTTTGTTTGCTTATTAAAATGTCTTTCCTAGATAAATCCTCTATAAATACAGCGTGTGGTACAAATAATTACTGAATTGTTTTGTTGTTTGTTTTCCTGTTAATTTCTTAATTTGAGTAGCTGAATTGTAATAGTTTCTGTTAGCTAGGTTTTAGAAGATGTAGTCTAGTGGCTGGTAGGGACCTCATTTCTGAAGATGTCCTGGAAAGGATGGACTGCATCGTGTTGTTGCTACTGGAAAACAAAAGCTGAACTGAGGGTCATGGCAGATGTTCTCAAGAACCTCCTGGTTCTGTGAATGAAACAGCCTTTTTGATGAGTTTCTGCTTGTTTTAGAATGTCTTGTGGATCATTTTGATGCCTTAGTCCTGATGAGGACTTGTCTGGTTGTTAACTACAAGATGGTACAATTTTGGTTTAATGGTCTCCCTTTTTTGCTAGCTCGAGTAACCATCAGAGAAGATGATGTGGATATTTCAGATTCTGATGATGATGATGACAGTGAGTATAAAGGAAGGATGGCTTATATGTGCTGCTGTAAAGAATACATACAGTGCATGTTGCTCCCTTTTTGATTAGAATGCCATGGATTTTATTTGCATTATTTTTTCTGCTTATTTTAGTAGTAAGACAGTTCAACTTAAAAAAGCAAAGCGAAGCCCCCCCTGCCCCCCCAAACCAAGCTAAATGAAATTCAGCTTCCTTAGAATCTTTAAAATATTTAGCTGGTACAAATTGGTTTTACTAGTTCCTGATTTATTTTTCTGTAACCAAATCCATCAGAGCACTTCTTTCTTTCTCCAGGCCTTCCTGAAAACTTTAACACCTGCCACAGAGCACTGCAAACTATTGCAAGATATGTTCCTTCGTAAGTATGTAACCCTCTGGTTTTGCTTGCCCTTTATTTGCAGATTTAAAGCTCATGAGCTGACATTTTAAAATGTTTATTTCCCTTAATTGAGAGTATAATACTTAGGAAAAATCATGAAATGAAGTTAGTATTCACCAGCTGGTAGAATGCTATATCCCATCATTATATTTCTGTAGGCATCAGCAGCTGAAAATCCTGGGAAGTAGGGAAAAAAATGGGAAGTAGGGAAAAATGTATTCATAGCAACAGATTTGAAGTTGCTTCTAACAAGACCACAGTGCAGGTTTGCTGCTTACTGGTCCTGGCAAAACAATTTTATCCACTTGCTTACCTTAAAATAAAGTTACTGTGCAGTAAGTGTGTTTTGGTGTGTTTGTTTGCTTTTGTTGCTTTGGTTGGGTTTTTTTAGTCCTGTTTTTGTTTGTTTTTTCATTGTAGGACACCACAGTTTCTCATGACGATACTCGTGGAAAACTTTCCTTTCATTAATAAATCAGAAAGAACTCTGGTAAGAGCTGTTAATATTTTTGTTTATCCATTCCCCGCTGTTTCTATGTATAAATACACTCTGTAGCGTGGCCATTGATTTGGTGGCATTGAACACAGAATTTTGCATGTATTGTTTAAGATGCTTGTTTTATATACTTAGAAATATATTTAAAAGGTATGGGGGTGCCTGTTTAGCATAAGGCTGTCCTGGCACACATCCCTGGTGCATAAGCATGATGCTAGTCTTTAGTGACATAACTGCATGTCTTTTCCACAGGATTGCTTTCTTAATCAGTGCACAGGATGGACCTTTGCTGATGAATCTCAGGGCTGTGTAGTAAGGAGATGGTAGGATACCTGTCTCTTGTGTTGTCAAAACTCAAAAGCATTTCTCAGAACAGAGGATTTAAGAAGCAGGCAGAAAGCTGTGAACTTTGTAGGTGAAATTCAAGTTGCCAGTACTGTAGGGTGTGAAGTTATTACATCTTTGATACAGTGCTCATATGTGGTGAAAAACAAGCTGGAAACCTTTGACTGGTTACAGCTCTTGTGTGATCTTTCAGTTTGCTTGTTCCAACCTGAGATGCTGGCACTTCAGTACAGAGAGGCAGGGCCCTGCTCCACTAGCCAACTTTAGTTGCAGCTGTGTTTCAAATTCATCAGGGGCTGAAAAACCTCCCAAGTTCTTTGTATACCTTGCTAGGGTTGTTGTTGTTGTGTTTTTGTTTTGTTGTTTTGTTTTATTTTGGTGGGGGTTTTTTTTATGCTAAATAACTCTGGGCATCAATTCCTTACTTGTAAAATGAGGGGGATAACAGCTCTTGTAGGTATTCAGGAGAAGATTATTTATTTGTTCAGCAGCTTGGTAAGGAGCAAGTTGTGAAGGAATCCATAACTGTGTTTTCAGGGCAAGGTTCAAATTAAGTGTAATAAAATATGGTCCATGCATTGTTATTAAATATTTCCATTTTAGATATTCTCATTAAATTAGCTCTGTACTGAGTCAAATGGCCTGTGGAAAAATCATATGTGTTCATTAATTAAAGGCTGTGTTAAAATGCATATTCAGAGACTATAGTGTACTTATCTTTACCTAATTTTTTTTGTTGACTTGACAGTTTTTCTATAGGAAAGTTGCAGCATTGTCTTTTGTACTTGTGAGTAGGTGTGGGTGGACATTTGCACACTCCCAGAACTTGTCTGTTAGCCTGTTTAAATTATAATCAGAATGGTTCTGAGATTTAATATAATTTATTATAATAACCTGAAATAAAACCTTATTCTGTCTCACTTTCAACAGTTCTAGTAGAGTTGGTTCTAGACGTAGTGAGGAATATACTGCCTGTTTTAACTTGAACTTTAACTAGAGGAAGTTTAGACATGGAAAAAAAAAAATGCATGGAAATAGTAGATTAAAAAATTAATGATAACATATTGATTGAAAGTTGATGTTTGGCTTGTATATTAACTTATTATAGGTTGACTACAGTCTGTTTAAAGCTACTTTTGGCTTGTTAGACAAATTAAGAAACTTGCTTTCTAAAAGTCCTTACAAGAAAATGAGACTGTGAACATTATTCTAGATAACAATTAATTTTGTGTTGCAGGAATGTTATGTTCATAACCTGCTGCGAGTTACAGTGTACCTTCCACCTCTGAGGCTTCAGATCCTGGAGCTTATTATTGAAAAGCTATTAAAGTTGGATGTAAGTTTGTTCTTTGTCATCTTTTAAGGAATCTTGGTGTTAAATACTCAGAGTAGGAGATTAAATATACTTTAGTGTTAATGCTCAACCAAAACCAAGTGCAGTAGTGCCCGTGATCATGAGTATAAAACCAACCAAATTTGCACAGCATTCCCAGTTCTTAAAATATTCCCACACCTGAGGGTAACTGTATGATGTTTGCTGCTATGCCCTGCATGGAATCTCCATGCCAGAATGAAAATAACTCTTCCATGGTGATCAGTGCTAATGTGTGGAGAATGTTCTTCTCCTTTTGTGGTTGATCTATTTTATCGTCCCTTTGAAATGAAAGGATTTGCAGGCTTAAATACAGGAGAGGGTGGCATTGTAAATGATTTAAGGCTTTTTTTGTTTGGTTGGTTTTTTGGTTGAACCTCAGCATCTAACAGTTTGGAGAAAGTTTATATTCCAGAGGTAAAGTTTCAGGCAGTTTCAAGTTCATGCTTGTGTATCAAGTATGTGCCACTCCCTGTTAAAATGTTTATTTGCTCAAGGACAAAAATCTAGTGTAGTCATGACTTGAAGTCTTCTATAAAAAAATAACAAATGATTTTATATTATTGCCATGATCTTAGAAAAGTTAATTTTGTATTTGCAACTGTAGGTTAGTGCTCCCCAGCAAGATATTGAAGATGCTGAAGAAGCTGCTAATAACTGTGACAGCGAGGAAAAATCTACAGAGGAGGGACTTTTTGACATGGTTTGTTATCTTGTTCTAAAAGTTTGGGGGTTTTTGTTTAAGTTGAACTAAGTGTGGGAATACATGATACTTTGTGTTACTGCACTGCACACAGCTCTTGAAAACTAAACAACTGACACGTGTTCTCCAGGTCTTGACTTTAGTCATGTCAATACCCAGGGAACACGTAGTGAATCCATTTCATTATGTAAAACAAGCTGCAGTACATAAAGCAAATTAAAGAATTTGTGATGCTTGGCTTAGTTTACAAAAATTTGCTACACTGAGCTGTGTAACTAGATGCTGCTTTTTTTTAATAAAAAAAAAAAAAAGGCAAAACTTTGGCCTATCACTGAAACAAATTTAGTTTCAATTTTTTCCTGTAACTGCTGCCTTTATGAGGTGTCTATAAAAGCTGCATGACTGACATTTTCTCTACCAGGAGGAAGTTGAGGAAAGGAAAGGAGACAAAGTTGTGTCTTGTGAGAGTGAGAGAATGGCCCATCCGCTCGCAGAGCGCCTTGATATTTTGATGACCATCCTGTTCACCTATATTAAAGAAGTTTGCCACGTGGATGGTAAGAACCCCTGAACTATGACCAAATTTCACAGGATGTCAGGGATTGGAAGGGACCCTGGAGATGGAGTCCAGCCCCCCCTGCCAGAGCAGGCCCATAGACTAGAATCTAATCCAGCACAGCGCACACAGGAACAGCAGGGAGGGGCTGGAAGCTCTCCAGAGAAGGAGATTCCATTTAAGAAAAACTGAGGAGTTGTTCCTTTCTGCTGCTGCAAGGTGGAGCCCTCACCCCTTAGTGGCAGAATTCTGCCATCAGCAGGCTCTATCCAGCATGTTCTTGGCAGGGGATGTAAATATGCATTTATTACTTCAAAGGTTTTATTCCTCAGTTGGAAACATTTTGAATATATAAATATGAAACTCTATCCAAACTGTGGCTTTGGAGAATATAAATGTAAAAATAAAGTTTTGTTCTATGTTCAGCAGTGGAGCTGAAGTCCTGGAAGGTCTTACTATAAATATATTTTTAGATGTCAGAGAAAAAGAAGTTGTCTTCTATGTAAAGGAACAGTGTTGTCTCACTGGTTTAGAAAGATACAAATTCCACTGTTGTAGCATGAGGGTAGGAAACAACCAAACCAACCAACCAAACTGAAATGGCTCATTTTGTCCTGTTTTCTGTTTTCTTTTTGTTGTGTAGGCAAACTTGATATCAACAGCACAAAGGATTTGTACCGGGATCTGGTTTCTGTTTTTGACAAGCTCATTTTGCCAACCCATGCTTCATGTCATGTACAGTATTTCATGTTTTACATCTGTAGCTTTAAATTGGTGAGTGGAAACTGGTTTTTAAATATAGTGTTCCTGCATCCTTCATTTGACTTTTTTTTTTTTTTTTTTTTTTTTTTTACAAAAAGAGTCTTCCTGCTGTTTGTTGCTGTGGATATTCCTGGCTCTTCTGTCACAAGAGACAGGGAACAGTCACTTCATCTTTACCTTCTCAGTGCTCTTGTTTTTGAACACTTCTTGTGTATCTGTTCCTGACTTTTTCCTAGACTTCTGGCTCTGTTTACTTTTTACAAGTATATTAAAAAAAAAAACATAGAAAAGAATGCTTTTCCATCATGTGGAGGAGTAGTTACTACACTTATAGGTAGATTGTTTTGTTTTTAATGGTTTGGTTATGGAAATTATGGGAATTGAGCATTAGGAATTCATTACTTCATGTAATCAGCATAACAACTCATGTTTTCTCTTTACTTGTTTCCAGGCGTTGGCTGAGGCATTTTTAGACCATCTATGGAAGAAACTGCATGATCCAAACAATCCTTCAGTGATCAGGCAGACTGCTGGGAGTTACATTGGCAGCTTTTTGGCAAGGGCTAAATTTATTCCAGTTGTGTAAGTCGTTTTCATACATAAGCACAACCAAACAATTTATGATTGATGAGATTGAAGTACAGAATTCACACACAGTGTTGGGCTTCTATGCCCACTGCTTTGCCAGTAAGCCTAAATCATTGGTCTTGGTTGCCTTGAAGTTTCCAGAAAACTATTTACAGGATATAAATGAAAGACTTAAGGGATTCATGACTTGCTGTTTCACAGCTTCACTTACCATGAAATGCTAAGCTTAGGTAGTTTATATTGACTTCAGACAAGGTCATGGATGCCCAGCATATCTTATGTTCAAAGGTGGATATTTTTAATACCATATCTCAGGCATTTTATGTAGACTTGGACAGAAAAGTCAAATGTTGTAGTATTTTGATACAGGTGAAAATGTCTTCTGTACATACACAGTCTGTATTTTTTTGCTGCTCAGGGTGAGCTCTGTGACTTCAATGCTGAACTTAATTTCATTTATTGGAGTTATTTGTTGGACATGGGAAACCTCTCTCTGTGTTACCTGTAGCCCAGGATTGTAATTGTTTACTGTGCATTTCATATACAATTCATGGATTCCTCTCTGGCACCTTGTGCTTTCACTGAGGGAGGTTTTTGGTGATGTTACACTCATTCATTTTATGATGAGATAAAAGAAAAAGCTCATAACAGAACCACCTTATTTATAGTGAGACTTTCTTGATGTTTTTATAACCACTGAGACAGCTGAATACTTGTTTAGCATCTTTTCTACACCATTTCAGGTGCTACTTTGACTTTTTTTTTTCCTCCCTGCTACATTACAGTACAGTAAAAGCCTGCCTGGATCTTCTGGTGAACTGGATGCATAAATATATTGATAATCAGGATACAGGGGCTAATGCTTACTGTGATGTAGCTCTCCATGGGCCATTTTATTCCACGTGTCAGGCAGTGTTCTATACGCTTATTTTCCGTCATAAACAACTTCTGGATGGAAACTTGAGGAAAGGTGAGTGTATTGGTTTTGAGTGGTACTAGGGTTCATTTGCAAGTTTTACTGCTGATATGCTTTGTAATGATCAGTTCAGTCAGGTATCTGGCAAGTTTATGTTGGTGTGCTCTAAATAAAATGAGATGGCTTCTGCACCTATTGGGCTACCAAGCTAAGTCAGCTTTTTCCCCTGCTGTTGAAAGCAGTGTTGATAACCCAGCATTGATACTGGCCTCACTTACTGTGTTTGAATTCCAGCTATATAAAGCTGGTATGGGCTTCATTTGATAATCTGTCTTGATGTCTCTGTGCCTCTGTGGGTGTGTAAGTGTAGTGTCTGCCTCAGAGGGATCCCTTGGCTGTGGCAGGTTACTGTTAGGTAGAGTAGCTTTTCTGCTGAATGAGCTGTGGGCTAGATCTCTGCTGTAAGAGAGAGGTGCTGCTTTGGTGTTGTGCAGAGTGCAGGCTGGTCAGACTGGAAACTTAGAAATTCAGTTCAGCTTCTGTGAAATGTAACCCCTGTTTGTCAATTCTTATTTTCAAGGTCTAGCCTATCTGCAGAGTTTGAATTTTGAGCGCATCGTCATGTGCCAGCTAAACCCCCTGAAGATCTGTATACCCTCTGTGGTCAACTTGTTTGCTGCCATTACCAGGTACCTACTCATTTTGGTTTTGGGTTGACACAGATATTTATTTCAGTACAGATATGTTCTGCTTAAAGCAGTATGATAGTTAGAATGCAGGCTTTGTTAGGCTCAGTACTACCTAAGACAACTCATATAACATTGCCCATATTCTAGGTGAGATAAGTTTATTTCTGGTTCTGTTTCATTTAAATCCTGTGAAACTGATTGCTTTGTGGTGGAGCCAGTATGGTTCTGCTTGCAGTGAAGCTTTTTAGAAGTGTAGAGGAAGATAATAGACTCCTTGAGATGATCTTGGAAACTCCTAGCATCAGTTAGAATGTGTAAAGCAGAAGTGATGTTTGTTAAGCAATACCTGTATTTTAGTACCATTGCAAATTGTTGGGTTTTAGTGTGTTGGAAATGTTTATCTTTTCTTTATTGCCTTTTTAAAGGAAATACCAGTTGGTGTTCTGCTACACCATTATTGAGAGGAACAACAGGCAGTTCATACCAGTTGTTCGGAGTGGCACTGGGGGTGACCTGGTGCAGACATGCACTAACCCACTGGACAGTTTCTTTCCCTTTGATCCCTACATACTCAAAAGGTAGAGATACAAAATAAAATACTCTTCTCTGCTTTGTAGAAAATCATAAACTAAAGCAATTCTCTCTTCTTTTTTTTTTTTTTCTCTTTTAAAAAAAAAGTCTCCATGGAAGAGACCTTTCTTAGCAGTAGAAATTATTGATGTCAACATTTACATTCCATCAGTAAATAATACCAAATGCCATAAAACCACATGCTTATCTTAAGAAATAATTGTAATAAAATTATTCATGCCATCTTCAAAAATTTGTAATAAAATTAGGCTTACCTGTGGGCAGAGTGTAGCTGTTTAAAAATAGGCAGCTGGGAATTAGGGGACTTGGCTGTATTGTAACTCCTCAAGCAAACAATTGTAATTTTATACCTGTTGGCAAAATGGAGTTATTTCTTCCTGGGATTTATTAATAATTGGTTCATTAGATATGATATTAATATATTCATAGAATCATAGAATGTCAAAGGCTGGAAGGGACCTCAAAAGATCATCTAGTCCAACCCCCCTGCCAGAGCAGGATCACCTAGACCATAATAATAATAACAATTATTATTTATTATAGAGCATAATATTTATCATATATAATATTAATTTAATTAGAGATTAACTGAATAGTTTGTAAAACCCTACGTCAAAATCTCAAGCATTTTATATTGTATTATTAAACTGAACTATGTATGACTTTTACTGAATATATTATCCCATGCTGTGTTTTAATTCCTCTTTAAGATCAAAGAAGACCATTGATCCTTTTTATCAGTTTTGGGAAGATCTGAGTGCTGAAGATCTTGAGAATCTGAAGAAGCCCTTAAAAAAGGTATTTTTTTTACTGATAAAAATGCAATTCAGCTTTTACCAATCTCTGAAACCTGCTGCTGTTGCAGGATTTGAGCACACTAAACACTGAGGGAGAAGCTGTGGTTGAACTTGGGAAGCTTTAGGGATCTTTCCTTTGGAAGACTTTTCCCCTCCTGTGCAGGGGAGTTACTTTGGCAACACAAGACCACTGTGAGCACTCTCAGAACATGGACATGCTGATGCCAGTGGGAAATCCACTTTGTAAATATGATTCAGTTCCCACATTTCATAGTGAGAATCCATCCAATTCTGTTACCTCTCCAACTCCTCATGACAATTGTGGCACAACCAAAATCCTGAATTGTGTCCTGTGTAGCCAGTTCATCAGCAGATGTAATTACAACAGTTCAGAATTTCTTTTAGAAATACCCTTTTTGGTGTCAGCATTTATTACTTCTGTCAAATCCTAATAGAGTCCTGAAGTATCTTTCTGCTCTTACTGATCCTTTTGAATTCATCAGGGTACTTCTGAAGATGAAGATGATGACTTTCTGAAAGGAGAAACTCCTCAAAATGATGGTGTGGTTGGAATTGCTTCAAATTCCTACGAGTCAAATATCCAGAGCCCAGTGAGCAGCATTGGCTCCCCTCCAGACTGTTATGTGCCATACCCTCAGTGACATGGGGAATCAGAAGTGAAAAGGTTGAAAACAGGGGGCAATTTTTTTGCTCCGTAAAGAGACTTTAGCTCAACTTTCCAAACTGGCAAATGTTGAAGTAACTGCATTTAAGAAAAAATGATTGTTTCTTAATCATCAGATTTCTGCAGGTATAATTATGATAGTCACAAGTTGCTAGAAAAGCTCAGAGAATAAATAGGGTGATATTTTACAAATTTCACATTGAAATGTTTTGGTTTTTTTATGACTTAGCAGAATTTTTTATAGTTTTTCCTGACTCTTAAAAGCTTTATTTACTAATATTTATCTACAAGGTTTTCTATACTGAGAGGTGAAATTCTGGTGTTTCTTCCTGATGATTTGTGTGAGGACCAGAATTCCCTTGTCCGAATTCAGCCTGTACTGTGCTGACTGGTTTGGGGTTGGTTTCAGAGTCCTGGTGAGATGCCATGAATCAAGTATTGAGAGTAATTCTTTGCACATATCTCTTAAGCTTTTCCTATCTGTAGAACATTTTTTGGTAAAACCACTTGCTAGTGGAATGTGTGTTCAGATTATTACCATTGTCAGTCCTTAAATCTGTAGCTTGCACACACCTTTCCCAGCCATGAGAGTTCAGCCTTTTAGAAGTAACAACTGTGGGAAGGAGGGGGAAAGATGGAGTAGCTGAATGTATGATTTGTAGATAATTTTCTTTGGGATGCTTGTGAGCACTCTGAGACAGGTATTTATTTCCAGGATTTGAAGTTTATATGTGTATGCTGAAAATACAAGAAGAAAAATCTTCCCTCATAGAAAGGAAGTGAGGGTGTCACTGTGTTGTCCATGTGTCAGTGTAGAGTTTCTCTGCATAGGTTCCTTGTCTTTTCATGGTTGCTGGCTTTCAGCTCTGAGTAAGAATATAAGCAGTGAGGGGGGAAAAAATGTTATTTCTGTAACAGTTGAGTTGTAAAATTTTGTGTTTGTGACTAAACTCCAGTTGCCCTTCCAAATCTGAATTTGGAAGCTTTCAAGACATTTTTTATTCAGAGGTAATAAAGGTTGATGAAAACAGTGCAGTTCTTGCACCTTTGAAAAATCACATCTCTGTATGTAACTAAGGATCTTTCTGGGGTCTGACTTCTCAGAGGTGGGATCTCTGTTCTGACAGACTGCGAAAATGAGCTTTGGAGATGATAATGCAAAATGCATTAGTGGATCTGGTCATTGAGACAGTTCTTGTCATTAATTTTAGTCCTCTTTGTTGTTGGTCCTGAGTAATAAACAGTCGATTTCTATCTGAAATAAATACATTGTCTCCTGGTATGGAAGAGCCCTTCTCGATTAACATCCTTTGAAAGTTGTCTTTGTTCCTTCACTGTTACCATCTTCAGCAACATATTATTCAGCCATGAATATTATTTATTGATATTATTTAGTGTAAAACTTCCCAAGTTGTGTGATCTAGGAACTTCCCCATCTCATTAAAGTGAAAAATAAATATGTAAGTGAATTACAATATTAAAAAAAAGTACCTTGAACTGCCTGTACTGAAGTTATACAGTTGACAACTAACCTGGAGTGACTTGTTGAAAACAAGAGTCCAGGGCTGTAACCTGGCTGGAGATCTGTGTGGCTGAGCAGGATGACCCCGGGCCCTGGCAGGCCTCTCCCTCGAGTGAATTTCACTGCAGCTACCACGATTGTTTTTCTTGCTGTTCATGCACAGGAACCTGCAGGGAAAAAAAAAAAATCCCAGTTCTGTAAGGGGAAAAAACCTGTTATCTTTGTCATTGACTGCAAAATGAGTTTAGTGGTTGCTGAGCGGAGGACTGCGGCCTGGCTTTACTTGGTAAATGTGGGTCTTTATCCTGGTTATTGACAAAGCGATTTCCTAGAATAATTTACGGATAATCTCGCAGTCGCCGGAGGAGGGGATTTCTTCAGCGTTAACAGGTGCCAAGGGTCACGTTTGTGTCACCGCCTCCCTTCTCGCCCAGCTCGGCGATTTCCCAGCGCCCCGCGCGGCCGCGGGGAGGGACCGTGGCGCTGCCTGCGGGCCCGGGCGCTCCGCGACATGCCGCTGCTGGTGAACGGCCAGCGCATCGAC